>WJFB01000807.1:0-46415 GCA_009870185.1 Pygmarrhopalites habei | reverse complement strand
GTGTCTCAACAATAAACTCTTTGTTTTTTCATCTTTCAATTTTTCAAAGCTTCTGCATATGAACAAAGAAATTATCGTTTATAGTCACCCTTGATGGGCGGCTCAAGCACGCGGCAGAAAGGTATTCAAATTCTGATCCTGTCCCTTTTGTGCATTGTTGTTGCTGTGTCCAAAGACAAATTCTCTTCCACCTCCTTTGTTATCTAAATTGTGTGATAAAATGACGACGCGGAAAAGCCAGAGGAATATTAACAGCTTTTTCAAGGAGACCAAACCCAGGTCTAGCATTTTGGGCAAAAGAAAACAGGAAAATGAAGAACCCACTCTAGCATTACCAGCTGATATCGTGGACCCGAATCTTAGTAGCTACATCAAGATTAGACAAGCTCTTCATCTGGCAAAGCCTCAGTCCCTTCCCTGTCGTGATGAACAGGCCAATGAAATTTTCAACTTTATTCTTGGGAATCTACGGAATGGGTCATCCGGAAGTATGTACATATCAGGTGCTCCAGGAACAGGGAAAACGGCCGTTGTTCAGCATATCCTAGACAGACTCTGTGACCCCGAGTCATCAGCTGACAAAAAGTCTCTTATGGATCTCAAATTCATCACAGTCTTTATCAATTGTATGAACGTGACGAGTGCTCAGTCAATTTTTAAAGAAATTCATGATCAACTTCAAATCAATTCAAAAGTAGAGCCGACTATCAAAGATAAAATTGCAAAACGAGTTGTGAATCCCAAGGCTCATCCCATGTAAATATTTTCTCTTATTCAAGTGTCTATAATTCAGCTTACATTACGTGTATATCAGGTGTTAAACATAATTTATCATAATTATTATTCACAGTTTGCTCGTACTGGATGAAATGGATCAATTACTTGTTGGATCAAATGAAATACTCTACAGTATATTTGAGTGGACAAGGCTACCAAGTTCAAAGTTGACCCTTGTTGGTATTGCTAATTCTTTGGATTTGACTGTTCGTCATTTACCCATGTTGTCAGCCTCACCAAAAGAAGCCTCTCCAAGACCAAAAGCCCGAGGTCGAAGACCAAAACGTAGGATTCTCCCTCCTCCTCCGGAACCATGTAAATTGATTCAGTTTGCTCCTTATGAGAGGGAAGACATTGAACGGATCCTGGAGAGTCGAATTATTGAAGTTGGAAGTCATCTTTTTGAACCAACTGCCATCAAGTTTGTTGCTGCAAAAGTGGCTGCAACCACCGGTGATGTCAGAAAAGCCTTAAATGCTTGCCAAATAGCCCTGGAGTCAAATGAAAAGAGTCAACGGCCTGTACTTCAAGCAACAGCTGACGATGGTAACAAACAAATTTTTTGTGTAATGACTTTGATATACAATGTGTATGAAGAAAAATGTACAAATGTACTTGAACAAAAAATATGTTTTCATTTTATCCACAGGATTTAATTCTTCCAGTCCAAAGAAAGTTTGTCCTCCAGAGAAACGAGTTGTGAGTTGCAGCTCTGTCCAAAATTCTTGGTCCACAAAAGGATGAAGGAGTTTTACCACTACAACAAAAGATTATTCTCGCCACACTTTTGAAAATTAACAAGCATGCACCAACGAGTCTAATTATTCCAAATGATGGTGTAGTGTCAGCTATTCCTATTGCCAAATTCTATGATGAATATCGAAAAATTTGTACGGCTAAAGGTTTGTCATGGATTGATAGGAGTGAGTTGTCATCCGTTTGTGGATTACTTGAAGATCGCTCTCTTGTTCATATTGTCGCAGGAAATCCACAGTCTAAAGTTAAGATGAGTGTTAAGACTAAAGAAGGGATATTTTTTGATCCTCGTGCTACGGAGAAAATTCTTTCTGGTGATCCCATTGTTGCCTCTATTGTAGGTTGATTGCCCTACATTTTACTGTTGTTACTGTATACTCTTGTACCAAGAGTTTAAGTTAGACTTTTTCCATTAACTTATTTTAATCTTTTTTGTTCTATTAAATAGAAATATATTAAATGCAAACGATAAATGTCATCCTTTGGATGTATTTTTTAATTGTTCATTTACCTACAATTTTGTACATGTTTTTTTATAATCCCTTTTAGCTTATTGAAGTCATTATGTATTTACGTAATTTATTGAATTTTAAGAAAACTGAGCTGGCTGGTCTTAGCTCATCCACAACAAAGCATGTTAATGTTAGCTTATAATTATGGAAATGTTCGGTTGCTACTAATTTATTTCCCGCTACGATGATGATGATGCCATGTACCTTTGAAAGAACACAAACCACGTCAAGGCTAAAAAGATATATGGGATAAACTTGGAGGTTGTTGGATGGAGCCCATTTGATCTAAACTAAAATACACTAATATTTATGTACATTATGATATGCCCCTCGTATAATGAAAACTCTTGTCGCTTTTCATTGGACAACACAGTGTCTATCTACAACATATGTGTATATATACGAGGGTAGGGATGTATTGGATGAAGAAAAGTATGTATAAAATGGCTATGAGAGTTGAATGAGGATTGGGGGTGTAATATAAAGTCATGCAAGTGTATATAAAAGGAGGATGGGAGCTTTGATGTCGGTTTATTTTTGGCAAGAATTGTAAAATTTCATGAGAAGAGAGAGAGAGGCTCACATACGACCCAGATGCTCCGATTCTTTAGTCTCAGTTAGGAAAGTCTGGATGGAACCAACAGACGTTCTTTTCTTGTACTTTTTGTTCCCCCTCCACACTACACACCTCCCAAACGGCTCTCTCTCTCTTTATATTCTATTTTCCATGTGCTCCGTCTCTCTATTATCATCTAATCAAGATTTGCTCTCACATCTTTTTCTTTTCATCTACTCACTCCCCCCCCTCTCGGGTTTTCACATTCTACGAGACGCATCTGATTTCTATTGTGCCTCCACACACACACACCACATCAGTACACAAGAAGAAGTGACAAGGTTCACTTAACTGAATCAGTGGTAAAATTGTGAAAACACAGTCAATCACAATGGGAAGAAAAAGACATGGAAAGGTAAAAATACATTCAAGCTTTTAATTTTTTACAAAGTCATCAGAAAGTATTCGTTAAAACGCAAAAATTCATGTGTAGAAAGTGAATAATACCCCAGACTCTTCTCCAGACACGGATGTCGACCTTGTATTTACCTGTGAGACCTCCCCAGTTTTTGGACGGTGAATTTTTATTCTTTTTCGTCCAGAAAATGTTGAAATTTTCAACATACTACATACATGTGTACTACGATGTGTATTTGTTGAACCTGTGAATTATTTTTCGACTCAAATATTATGTTTTTCAGTTTTCTCAAGAGTAAGGGGGAGATCAAGAAAGGAGCTTTGATATTGTCGGGTATACACTTTTAAAAACTCTTCTGTCACAACTACATAATGTAATAATAGACACGCCACAAGGAGTGGTGATAATTCATGAAAGTGAAGAATAACCTTGGGGAAGAGGAAGCAAGTGGTACAGATTTTATTCCGAGTGTTTATACAATATGATTATTATACTGATTGCATGTAGAGAAATTTTTGGTGGCGGGGCCAAATCGTGGGTCCAGCATCTGTTGCCTCGGTTGTCATGCAGAACTTGGCGATGACAAGACCAGGTATGAAAGACGAGTCATTTACTTTTTACTTGAGCTGCAGACACCGTTACCGCTAATTAGCTACCATGTCACTTACTTACTCTGGGTGGTGTAGTTTTTTGGAATCCAAAAAAACTACAACTTATGAGACAGGGATGTCGTCGTCGTTTAGAAAAGACTCCCCCGTATCCGAATATTATTTATTGTAGGTCGTAACTTACTTTTGTCATACAGAAGGTGACTTACATAGTAGCTATGCCGTGTTATTTTAGTCCCCACAGATATTCTTAATTGAGTTGAGTAATGTTTCCCTTTTCAGATTACAGTGTCCATCATGTTCTTGGCCGATATGTATGGAGAAGTGTGCGCAGTCAATTTTCCATCGAGGGGAGTGTCGGTTTTTCACAGAACATAAAATTAAGGCATGACAATAATTGACGACACTTTTTTTGTCTCTCTCTCTCTCATTTTGAACAAAACATTTCATCGTTTGGAACAAAGACGGTTAAGTACATATATAGGTTATTCAAAAGGGAAAGTGTCTAGACGGCAGTAGAATGACCCTGTCAGTTCCTTTCCCTCTTTCCCCTTGTCAAAGATTTGTGCAGCTTTCTTTGTTGTTGTTGGACAATGCCTACTTATTAAATTAGACATTTCTTTTGTCAATAAATTCAGAATGTGGGAGATTATCTTTGCACTTTGTGCTTAGAAAAATGTGTTTGTCTCAAAGATTTGCTCACAGTACACACTACTGTTTATGTGATAAATACCTACTTAAGTAGGTTCGTACGTTCCTGTAGTTTTGATGCATTATGAATTTTTCTCTTGTTGTTGATGGTTGGATTTTGAAATAAATGTCTGGATTTTTTGAAACCCTTTGCTCCTTTTGTTGCAATGTTGTAAGTACACCATTCGAGACGATATTTTGTTATCTTGTCTTTCTTACCCTTGTCCAACTTTTATGTTTTAACATTGTAGTCGTCCGATAATTAATAATTTATGTCAGCGGCTAGACACAATGTGTATACTGTAATAGAGTCGACATTTTTGTTGACTGACCCTTTTGTCAATGATGGTTCTGATTCTCTCTGTTGATAGTATTCGATAGTTAGTTTAATTAGCAATGAATATAATTGTACAAAATTGTTTTTTAAATTTTGTAAACTACACTGATCACTGTTGTATCCCTACAACTTGTATTTAAAATGTCAATATTATTGTAAATTATTATAAATAGCTCTTTCTTTAGAACATTGCTCTGTGTGTGTGGATTCACCCAATATTGCATGGATGTAAAATGACCCTTGACTCCTCCCTTCTAAAAGTACTTCTAACTTCAAGGTTGGTTTTCTTTTCAAAAATTTTTTGCAACTTACTCTCACAGCACACCACCGTTCCACTATCTTTCAATACGCCATGCAAAAAATCTTTCTAAAAGCAATAACTTTCTAAATGTAAATACTTGATTGGAAGACCTTTTTACAGTACAATTTTCTGTTATTAAAAAAAAGAAAGGCGTTAATGCACACATATTTTCTCAAATTTAAATCTTTAATGTGAATTGAACTCATCTTTCCTACAATTCAGATGATTGTTGTTGAAGTCATTTCTATACATTTTCCTGACAGCCAAGTTTTTATTGCTCTTTAAATATTGTTGTTGTTGTGGGACCATGTACAGCCACCGGTTTACCTCAGTGACTTTGATTTTGGAGCAATGACAGTTCTCCGGGGACTGATTCTAAAATTGACAGACCCAGAGGCATGGAAGACTCTCTTACTTTTGGAACACCACAATGGAATTCGTAAACTCTTACCCCTGTGGAAGGAAAATTATGAAAATGTAGTCAAACCCTTGAGGGAAGGTTTAGGACTGGACAAGTTTTTTGATGAACATGAAATTCATTCTGTAAATCTTAATTAACTTAAATATTTGTGGAGAAAAGACGAGAGAGAAAGTTACAATTTAAAATTTCGAAATCAAATAGATTTGTGGAATTCTTGAAGTAAATGCTTTTGAACTGGGTGAAAGCTTTTCTTATCGAGGTGTCTTTCCAACTGCTGGTGAGTGTAACAGACTTTCTACTACTCCTTAATCATTGGATTAATTTTAAAACGACTTTCTCTTTCTATTAGCAATGATGGCACATGACTGCATTGCGAATGCAACACACTTTGAAGATTCAATTTCTGGTACTATTCATGTCCGTGCTGCAATTGACAGTTGAGTTTATTTTGACTCTCTTTCTCCTTTTCTGTAGATTACTTGTTAATTTCGTATGAACACTCATATGGGATCTTTTATACTTTTCAGTTCCTCCTGGGACTCCTATAACTGTTTGTTACGCCTACACACTCGAGGTATGAATTGTGATAGCACCAACTCCATACATTTTTCTGAGAAGATGTCTTGTTTGACTTATTTTGGTGTCTAATTACATACACAGGGAACGGCCAAACGTCGGAAAATGCTTTTGGAAACGAAATTCTTTGAATGCATCTGTGAGGAGTTTTCTTCACATTTTTCAGTACTCTAATTAGATGGAAACTACAATATTATTAATGATTAATTTCGTACAGGTGATAGATGTGAAGACCCATTAGAATTACAAACAAATATGAGTACAATGTTGTGCACAACCTGCCGTACAGGTAAACATTAGATTATCCATTATGCTAATAAACTTCAGTAATCAATAACGAGGTGTCTTTGACTTTAGGTCATGTTCTCCATGTGACGACAAAGGAGAAAGTGAAGAAATGGCAATGTTCTTCTTGTCACACCATGTAAGGCACATTTCTCCACCTCTATCTCTCATGAATTGACTCATTAATTCATTAATTATTTTACGTATTTTTAGTATGGATACTAATGAGGTGGACCAGTTGCTAGACAAATATTCGTGCAAAGCAGAAAATACAGTTGGAATAAGATCCAGTGAAAACTTTCTCCTGGAATGTTCCAAATACTTTCACCCAAATCATTATATCCCTTTCGGTATCAAGTTCAACTTATGCCAGGTACATGAATACATTTTTACAATTTCTTTTGGATATAATGAAGAATAATTAGGAATGAGCAAATGAGCAGAAAATATTTTTAATCATTGGAGGCATACGGTCGGGACAAAACACCTTTGCAAGATCTCAGTCAAGCAGAATTGGAGAAGAAATTGAGTCAATGCACGGATGTCCTTCAAGTTTTGAACATGACGACACCTGGCTACACAGTCACAAGAGGTAAAGTGTCAATTTGGCTCATTATTGGCTCCAATTTTTAGTAATTCACACTCTAAATGCATACTTTGTGACACAGGTTTAGTCCTGTATGAACTCCAGGCAGCAGAACTGACCATCGCACGTCGTATTTTTGAAACTAGGAAATTTTCTAAAGCTATTTTGAGACGGAAATTGGAATCGTCACTTAAAACTTTGACGGAGGCCATTGATATTCTCATCCTTTCTCACTCGTCCACTGCCGAGTACACTACGGCCATGGCCGCTACTAACGAAACTTTACCAGACTTGAAAAATTGGATTGATATTTTGAAAAAATAAATTTCCCATTCACATTTTCTTTACTCTGTCCATTTTTTCCTTAATTTTTTTTATCATTTTGACTGTCCTGTGCAGCATTTTTGGATTATCTTTGGGGTCACACACACAATGTCACATCGCAAGTGGTGGGTCTCACATTGATGTGGCAACAAATGTTTCTGTTGATAATGTAAAAATATTTCAGTGATCAAACAGAATCATGATTTTTGATTATGCAATAGAAAAGAAAGGAATTTAGATTGCAATTCTAAATCTATTTTTATTAAAATAAATAAATGTTGCATCAAATGGCACAGTTAGACGAGTGGCAAAACAGGTTGAAATGGACAGGGTCACAATTGGACGAGTTGTCAACTCAAGAAATTGTCAAATTGACCCCAGTAATAGAAGAAGACGAAATTACGATGTCCATCCCAGAAGAAGAGGAAGAAATAAAAGGATCCGACTTGACAATTCAAAGTCAGTCTCCAGTAATTGACATGACAAAGCACCAAACTCTGAAATTGGAAGAGGCTGCCCAAATCTACAGGTGAGAGAGACAGTAAAGAGAATAGTGTTTGTGTTAGGTCATAACATGGATGAAATTAAAATTAGTGAGATAATGATTCATCACAACTTGATTTAACACAAACAGAGATGATGTGAGGACTGAAGGGATAATCAACAAGATAGAAAATGAGACGGTGGAGGAGGTGGAGGAGAATAAATCAAAATATTCCAAGGTACATTCGAAGATCCAATTAGATTTGGAAATGGGAAGTCCAGACAAATCCATGTAATTTTTTTTAATCACTGATTTAATATTTGTAGTCACTGATCAACGATTGATTCAAGTTTACTTTCGTAGGGAAAAAATCTTACCAGTTAAAAAATCCGAGGTTGTTTCTCCAGAGGATGTGGTTGAGTCAATGGATAAATTTCCAAAATTAATTAATGCAAATATTGGGGCAGCCATCAATGATCATTTTGAAACTCTGGAAGATTACGAAGAATCTTACGAGACAAGATACAATGTAACTTTCTTCCTAATTTTCTTATTGGGGATGGATGAGGAGTAATTAAAAATGTTTTTAACTATAGGATTTGGCAAGTAGAGAAGAACTCATCATTGTCGAGAATGATATTAAACAATGTACGGATTTGGCTCAACAATTTTTCTACCATCATGCACACATTGGGTCAACTTTGAACAAATTCTGCAAAGAGTTAAAAGAGAAGGTAATCGCCATTATTTATAAAATTATTTTTATTATGTTTTGGAAAAAGGACAAAGAATAAATTAATAGGGATTTAAATGTAAGATGAATAATAAATCTCTAAGCAAGGTTTACTCCTGGACTCTGTCCCGACTGACCCTCCAACATCCCCGTCAACTTATTACAATTTCACACCGATTCGTAGGATAATTGGACTAAATCGGAGTCACGGACAAGACCCACTCCACATTGTTGCTTTGATAGGATGGGAAGGATGTATTCTTGAAATGTTAAATACAGCCAAGACTGGAAGGTATTTAACCCACAATTGTACAACATTTCTCCTTTAACATTTGATTATCACTTCGTCCATTAACAATGATTTAATAGGTCACACTTCGACTCGTCTCTGCGAAAAAAATTGACTGGTTTAATCTACTCGATTGAGAATCTCAAAACTCTGCTTAAAGCCTGCATCAAAGTTGGGGAAAAGGTAGTCAAATCCATGACCCGAATTTGGCATCATGTTGAAAGACTTTTTGACCCTCAAAAGGATCCCATGAAGGAGATTCTGTCTCGTGTCCCTTCCAGTAATCCAATTATTTTCGGTGAAGAGCAGGAGGGAACCAAAGAACAGAATTCCATCCTGGAGGATCCAAGGGAAGGTGAAGCGTCAATTCTGGTCACTGCACGGTAAATCTACATTCAAATGACGTAATTTTCCTTCGTCTAAAAGTCAATGAAAAACACTGAATGAATTTTTTCAGTGGTGTTTATTTTAATCAATTTGGAGTCGCATTCGCCTCACGCCTGGACATCACAAGTAAAGAACGTCAATTGAGAATAATTGAATTATTCCTTAATCATATCCAATCTCAAATCCAAGTGACAACGAGTCTTGTCCAGGACATCCTAACCAAATTCGGCAAAGACACTTTTCCAGCTGAGACTTGGTGGAGATTTAGTCAACCGTTCATCCCAGTCAGAGTCAAACCATACTCACTCCTAATTGAAGGGAATCTCGAGGAACATGTTTACAACAAAACTATTTTTCATCTCATGAAAAATTTGGAAAATTCTTTCATCCATGATAATATCAAAAGTCATTTGACTGGATTTGGAGAGTTGGAAATTCTCATCCTCCTCCGCTCTACTCGGATCATGGAAGAAGAGATTTTACAATTTGGGAAAATGACAACAGAAATGTATCAAAGACTTGTCCAGCTCGACAAATTTCAACGGTTTTTTAAACGTTCTTTTTCTAAATTTTTCCGTTCACAATTAGTCAAAGGGAGTTATCATTCACCTTTTACCAAGTGGGCACATCGAATCTCCTGTTTCAAACTTGTCATCAAAGATGATCAGATAAAACGCAAGTAAATTATTATTTTCCCTTTTTTAGAATTATCTAAACAAAAATTGAAATGTCAAAACTTAACAGTTTGTCTTAATGTTCTAATTTTTTTTGATTAATCAAGACTGGACTGGATTTTGATGTCCACGGCCTCAGAGAACTTGTTCACTTCCTCATCTGCCATTCTGACAACAAAGAAAAGCAAAAGCAGTCTTAACAATGAGAACAATTTGTCAACAGTTCTCCTCCTTCTATTAGAAGATATGAACATTCGATGGAAAATCCGATTGAAAGACGCTTTGAAATCTTTATATGATCAAAATTCATTTTTACCCAACAATTACAATGAGACCACAATTAATAGTCAACAAATCCAATTATCAACATTATGGACGAGAGAGGAGGATGACAGCTATTTGAGCCATACCGAAGGAATTTCAATTTGCTTGGCTTCTGCTGTCACTCAATTAAACTTGGAGAATTTCCCTCGACACTCCAAAGCACAACTTGTCAAAAAATTGAAAACTTTGGTGTCAAAGGTAATGGAGTGTCTGACCATCATTAATCATGGGATTGAAGTGTGTTCTGGGAAGAGGGAGGAAATTTCCAAGAGACTTGGTGACATTTTGAACATTTGTGAACCCACCCATTCTCCTCCGAGAGAGGAAGTTGACACGAGGGATGATCCGGGATTTAGTTTGACCCAAGAAGTGTCCAACTTTGAAAGACAAATAAGAGTAGAGGAGGAGAATGAACAAGATGTATATGTGTCCCTCCACTTTGCTTTGGAAGGTGTCATTTTGAGCTACAGGGGTTGTGAAAGGTCAACACCATTTAGGTCAAAAAAACTTGCGGAACAATTTAGGATAATAGACATAATGATGGAATTTGTAGCTGACAGACTAACTGAGATTGTTTACAATATTCGAAAGGTAACAACATCATGACTAAATTAGACACTAAATGATTCGGATTCATAAAATTGTGATTTTTTAATGAAAATTTGTAGATATCATTAGAGTATGTTCGGCTGAATGGAAATGTCAAGAAATTGGTTGTCAAGATTGACAAATCCGTACCCGTCACAGTCCTCCCAGAGATCCAAAGGTCACTTTTGAGTTTGAGAAGGGTGTCAGTGGAAGATTGGCCCATGATGGAGTCATTGATCAAAAGTGCTGAGGTCACTTTGAGTCAAGTTGAGAGTCACCTCAATCTGACTGTCAGGTTCCTGGACAAGTACATAGAATTAGACAAATCTGAAGAGGATACTTCTAAATACAATAAAAATCCTACAATTCCCTCCACTTTCACTGTACAAAATCCACTGGAGAAAGATATCCAAGAACTTTTTACTAAACCAATCCGAATTGTCATTCCACATCATAAATTTGACTTGAGACTTTGGTAAAGAAAAAGAAATTTGTATTGTTTTTATTGATTTTCCTTTCATTCACTTTCGTACAGTTTTGACAAAAAATTAAAGTTTTAAACATTTTCTCATCACATCACGTCATACAGAGTAATTTTTTTTATTTGACAAAGTTTACTTTTTTTTCTCCTTAGTTTTCTACTTAATCTACACACAAACTAATTAAAGACAAAAGTCCATTCACAGTCGAATCTGTTTAAAATAGAGTAATAAATTAAATTTGGATCATCCACTCTGACAATAACACTTAACATAACATTAGCACCAAATAACAATGTAATCTCACTCAAACTCCTCCTCAACTCTTCCTGTCCCCTCAATGATTTACATTGAGCGTCAGGTTTCACAATTTTGACCCAACTGTCACAATCCCCTGACCCTTCTTTTCCTTCGTATGGCCAACAACTTGTGGTACCACAACCCGTCCCGTCATTCGCTGGAGAGTTTTTAGCTCCTAGAAAAACCATTTACGTAGTTTAAATTTTTCGATAAGGACGAACAGGGAGAAATTTTTTTACAGACGACTTTTACAAAAATGAAACATACCACAAGGATTCCATTTCCATTGGATACATTCCTCAGCCACACTCTTTTTGGCTGTTTTCAGAGTGACTTGAAGTGGGATGTGTTTAACCTGGAAGGACTTGTCAGGTTTAGTCCTCCCCACAGCCCGACAAAGATGCAGGGCTCTGTCATGACTCAGGAAGATTTGACTTTTTGGTAGAATTTCGTTCTTCTTGACTGTCCCCTCCTCTCCATCTCTTTTTCCTTTATCATTCCACCGACAATTTTGAATGGGGTCAAAAAAGGGGATACAAGGCCAGTCACAAGGACAGTCCTTTGGATTTTTACTTGGCCTATTGTCTTCAGTGATGAAGAGTCCTTGTTTAGTAATGAATCCACATTCCTTATTCTCAATCCGGATTATCCCAAAAAATCCACAAGGAGATTTCAATGGAGAACGGACACTCCCACCTAATCCCACACAAATCAAAAGACACATATCACTAAAAATTCTGGTTTGTAGGATCACAAGTAACAATGAAAATCATAATTTTTATTACCACAAGGTGTCCACCGCCATGAGTAGCAACCCGGGTAGAATCGGGATGGAAGGATAACATAACTCTTTTGCAAGTGTCGAACTGGATTTTTAAGAGCTGCCCATAAGAAATGATTTTCCTCTTCCGGGATATTTTCTCTCTTGACTGTGTCACATAAAGATCGGGCAACTTTGTCGGTGATATCGGGGAGTCCGTAGTCACCGGTTGCCTATGGAACTTCATTTTCAAACTCATCGTCCTCTGGGACTTGTCGCTTGTCAATCCTATGTTTTTTTATTTTCTTCGGGTCTCTTCCTCCTTCATTTTCAACGATATTGTTTTTAATCTCGTTTTTGTCTTGTCTCAAAATTTTCTGGATTTGAGCCTTGAATCCTTCATCCTCGGGTTCCTCTTCTGGATTGGATCCTTCGGACCCATCTTCAGGGACCAGGCACAATCCTTAACAATAGCAACAACAACAATGAAATATTTGTAAAGGGATAATTAAAAAATGAGTTGGTAATTTGAATTGTAAACTTACCAAATGGACTGAGGGTTAGAAGCAGGATTATGATGGACGAGAAGTCCATTTTTTTTTAAAACTTTCAACTTTTTCCTCACCCAAACATTTTTAAAGAATGACCAAATGTTTTTTGTTTTTGTAAATTCACATTTGTAAAATGAGATTTTGACCCCCACAAATAGGATTTGGGGCTAGTTAAAACTAACTATAAAGTGATTGTTGTTGACTGACTGGTTTGAGTGAGACAAAATGTCAATTATCATGTGGACTCAATAATACTTTTGAAACATTGTTGACTTTCACTTTCTACCTGAATTAATGAGAGACAATACTTTCAGTTGAATATAATTGAACAATCAATCGTGTGTTCAAAACAACGCCAGGGAGACTAAACAGGTGTGTGTATGTCCAAAGGGAAAGTTTGTTTATGTCATGAGTTATATAATGTAGGATTATGCAAGGTTGAATGGGTAAACAAGTCCCCGTCATTTTTTTGACGTGATGTAACTTTAAGACCCAATTAAACTGTATTACCTATTGAGCTTTATGAGTTTTTGAAAGACACACACCATTTTAACTTTATTGTACATATTTTTTATACAAAGAGGGACAAAACAATTTGATGAATATCTTTTAAGTGAAGAAATTTTTATTTGAAAGTAAGCCATCAATCCACTCCCGAAACTGTGAGACCTTTGTAAAGACTGTGTCTGTGAGTAGACAAAATGAAAATAAACAGTTAGTATTTTAACTAAATAACTATTTTGAATACAACTATTGTATAATTAGTTGACTCACAATAGTGTTCGTCACAACCTCCTCCTCTTTTCTGAATTCCAGCACTGACCACTCCCTTAATTGTCCATTTGTCCTTCTCGGATGGATGTTCAAACATTAATCCACCCCCACTGTCCCCTACACACACAAAATCGTTTCATTTTCATTTCAGAGTCAATCGACTAATAGTCAAGAAAAAGGATTGAATCACACGAACCATCACAAGCTGTTGTTCCATTCCTAAAATTAAAATTAACAATTATTTCTCATTTTCTCCAATTACTGTAAATTTTACGTGTTCCATGTAAATACTCACAGAAATCCAGCACAAAATGTCGTCGAACGAACCAACATGGCCAATGATGGATGAGCTTTGCTGTGTAATTATAAATTGGATTGTCTATTTAAATACACACCATTTCTCATAATTTGATTAAAAATTTTAAAACCACAAAAATTCTCACCGACAAGTCTGAATGTCCACTACTGGAATGTCAACCTCTTGTAAAGGTTCTGGAAATGTACGACCTTTAATCCGACCCCATCCAGCTAACTGTTCTCATCATATAAAAACGAGGGTTTACGTTAAATTTCAATTAAAAAATTCACAAATCGATATAATGGTTAACTTGTTTTCTCACAATTCCCCTATTAATGTCTTCATAGCCTGCCTGGACATCGTCACTTTTGTGTGGGAGACAACATGGTCTGACTCCTTCCGTTATGTCAACATCCTGTCATCATTTGAAAAATAAAATTGAACATTTGCGTATAATTTTTAACATGACATGATTTTTTTAAATTACAAAATCTCACCTCTTCCAACCACATAATTGCTATATCTGCCTCGTAATTGATGGAATTGTAATAGTCGGGGATGTCAATGTCAATTACTTTTCGAGATTGAGCAAATTTATCACTATTGTCGTTATTATCGAATGTTCGATGATATTTCCCTGGAATCGCAATTATGTTGCTTATCCTCTTTTTCGTTGATCTTTGCTCCGTGGCGCAATGAGCAGCTTGAATAAATTAAATGTCCCCACATTATATTCATTATCACAAATGTATGGATTTCATGAGAAAACAAGTTTTGAATTAACTCACCAGTCAATACAGCTCGACGAGAGATGAGTGTGCCACCACAGAAATAATTAAATTTACCCCTGGAGACAAAAACGATACCAATTTTTCAAATATTACATGCATATCCGAATTAGCATCTCATCAAAAGTAGAAATTAGGAATAACTCACGAATTTGGTGGATCTTCATTGTAGAGAGCTGAGTGATTAACAAAATGATCATTTCAGGGGAAAGTGATTTGACAGAAAAAGTGAGGAACGGGACAATGTCAACTTACCCACATGCCAAGGCCATTGATTTGGGGCAGCCGTCGTGCCTCCGACAATAAATCCAACAGCTGATTTCGGTCCAGCAATTCCACACTTGAGACCTATTGTAAGATATATTACAACATTTAGTAAATTCCTCACTTCAAATTGTATAATAAATAGTGTAGATAGAAATTACCACAACGCCAATTAGTGTTTCTTTTGGACCACCCATTCTGACCACACATCTAGTATGCAGAATAGATGATTAGGTTAACTTGAGATTGTTCCCAAATTATTTTTTAATTCTAAATGAATTTGCATTTTACCCTAATGGTCGCCTTCGGACCTGTCTTTGGTTCTCCCCAGTACCTGGCACACCTAGGACATATCATGTCAAGTTGATTTATAAATTGACCTTATCTTTTATCGGATCCAGAAAATGTAGAAAAGGCTCTCACGTGTAAGTGGCCTCTGTCCCAATGGGACTCCGGAGTCTGTTACAATTGAATGTTTTGGCTCTTGGGGCAAAATAGCATCGGATTTCAACCCCAGGTTCCTTTGGTAATGGTGGACATCCCTTGGCTGTCCTGTTCGGTTGCTCGGAGGTCAGCTTTATTTCCAGTTGTGGTTCCTGTGTAAGGGGATCTGGAGATGGGGATGGAATGTTGAAGATGGATGGGGGTGGTGGTGGGGGAGGTGACTCAGTGGTTGGTGAAGAGATATAAGGAGGGTAGGTGAAAGCAGTTGAGGTTGAAGGGATGTGAGGGTAAGAGAAAGCAGTCTTTGTTGACGGTTCGGTGGTGGTGACATTTGGTCGGGACACTGGTCGAGGCCATCCGGGTCTATTGAGTTTGAGAACCCCGTTAGCGAAGAAGAGAGACAACTAATTAATTATCGTAGTTAAAGTAGTACTTACTTTGCCGAACAGAGATCCTTCGCCTCGTCATTTCCTCCTGGAAAATACACATTTAATATAAACAACATTAGTCATATCCTAATTAATCACTGTACACATTTGTCAAAATAGAAGAGAGTAAAAAAAGATAAAACGCACCCCAACAATCTGAGATCCCGTCACATTTCTTGGTGAGTGGGACACAACCACCCAATCGACATTTCAACTCATCCGCACTGGATAAAAAAAGCAACATCTTCATTAATCATAGGAAAATTATACTGTGATATTAACGAAAAGTACAAGGGATAATTGTGGAAAATAATTTGTAACCTGCAATTTGTTTGCAAGGTACTTCTTGTACAGTCCCATTGGTCATTCCCCTTTTCATCCTCACCATTATAACAATCTAGAATATTGAGAATTAGCAAGAAGCCACATGTCAATCAATTAATATTTAGTAAGTACAACAATCACCTTCAACCCCATTGCATAATTTTTCAGTGGACAGACACTGTGGAAAAAATAAGTGACGTTCAAACTAAATCTCTTGAGTGAAATTTGTTTTTGCACATACATGTATTTTACACATCTACTTAAATGACTATTGATTTGTGTACAATTGATTAATAAATTACTTTTCCGTCAGCACATCGAAATTCATTATGATTGCAGGCGTTTTCTAATTGAGCGACCGTACCTAAATATTACAAATAAATTGAAGAACTGAGTCATACACAGTTCATGAAAGGATTTACAAAAATTAATCACAATGAACAAAATAAATCCACTGAAATCTCACTTTGAACATAAAATAATAAATAAAGTAATAAGAATCCTAGGGAGGTCTGGATTAATTCCATGTCTCTGTCCAAAGTTCAATAAGATAAAAAAAATACTGCAAGGAACGGGGAAAATTCCCAATTCACTTAATTGTCACACACAGTTTGGGGTACGAGAATAAAATTCCTCATCTCTGGACAAGGGAAGATGATGATGGTTCAGTCAGACTATCTCTATTTTGGAAAATCTTGACAAAATCCATTTTAAAACTAACACCGGAAGTTCACAGTCAAAGGACACTGAAGCATCGTCACACACACACTAACAGAGAGTGCACAACATAACAGGGGGGTTAAATCTTGTAAATGATGATGTCACAGCATGTAATTCGCAACATGAGGATAAACAAAACTTTTGCTTGTTGTACACCTAATAAAATCAATTAATTTGTGGAAACTTGACACGGAAAAAATCAAGCAGTACACCTGAAACTATCGCTGCAAGGAGTGTTGCTATGATGCAGACAAAAAGATTTCCTCTCTTTCCTTACACACTGTAAAAGCAGTGTGTGTGTGTGTGTGTGTAGAAGAGAAGGAGGAGGAGGAGATGATGATGCTGAATAGGGGAAAAAATGGTTAATAGGATGAATGGAATAGACGGAACAAGAAATACCCATGCAGCATCAAGGTTAGGCTCTTTTAACCGACCACATCATACAGCTACCTGCATTTCAACTAGTCCCCACTATACTCATTAATGTATACAAATTAACTATAAATATTGAAGCTATCATCCTCCTCCTCTATTCAGTTGTTTCGTATCTAGAGTTCACACACGACGGCATAATCATCCAACATATTTCCTATTGACTTAGGCCAACCAAGGGACACGTATCCTTTCCTCTCAAAAAATCTGGAAATTGCAAATTATTTATACACACATACATTTATACATACCAACTTACTAGTACATAGTATGTGCATAAGAGCTATCCTTCCCAGTCAGCAGCATGGATATAATATCCATCATAAATTATATTACAAAAATGTTCCTTTTCTTTGTGTAGGTACGTAAAGTAGTCAGCTTCTTCCTTTTTTGCTCCTTTTGCCATGTAATGGATATTCTTCTGTAGAATTACACGCAACATGACTGACCAAACGAGTTTCCTTCTTCTTTCCTTACACCTTTTTTTTACTTCTTTACCTCAACGATGATCATGTTAACCATTCGGATTCAAATTCATATTTGTATTTTTGCCAACTCTCCCATCCCTCCTCCTCAAACATCATGTTTTACTAGAACGTATTCGCAAATATTATCAGTTGTAAAAATGTGATTACAAGAGTGTAAATAGTATTTTACTATTCTATTATTTGACGCAAGACAAAGAAGAAATTGGGAGTTCTCCGACCTCAACCGTTACCAATCTTCTGGCGAAAAGATGACAGAAAAAGCAGTCGCTCATCAGGAATTGTTCAGTGATTAAATCTACTGACAAATATTAAAAAATGATGCAAGCGAGTCGACAAGCATTTATTCAAATGTTTCTTAAAAGTATGAAATTGAAGAATAAATACAAAATGTACAAAATCCAAGGTAAATTAACCACTAACCTGTAAAATAATAATAACTACAATGGGTCATGAGGATAAGAATCATAAGTACAATATTTTGAGCTTGTCGTGATGGTGGACTGCGACTGGGATGAAGGATCGAGAGTAATCCCGTCCTTTTGTGAGGAACTGTCAATTCATGGAATGCCAAAAAGTTGTCGTGGACAGTGGAAGAAAAATTGAAAGGGCGATTATGGAAAACATGGAAAATTTGAGGGAATCCTTCGCTAACGTCCATTCGATTGTCATTCCCTTCCTCAATCTCTTCATTTGAATGATGAGTCTCCGGTTCTGGAATGTAAATGTGAGGACTTTCCGTCGTTGTCGTTGTTGTTGTCGTCTCAATGTCATGGGTCCTCAACTCTAGATTCTCATTCCTTTCCTCAATCTCTTCATTTGGATGATGAGTCTCCGGTTCTGGAATGTAAATGTGAGGACCTTCCGTCGTCGTCGTCGTTGTTGTGGTTGTCGTCTCAAAGTCATGGGTCCTCAACTCTGGATTCTCTGTTGTTTGTCGTTGTTTCGCTTTATGTCTTCGACGTGGCTGTTTGGTCACTTTGTCCATCCTGATGATGAGTAGCGGTGGAGGTAAATTGTCTGTGACCTCAAAGGGAATAACCTTTCGCTCGTACTCTTTAGAAACTACTACCTACACCCATACACACAATCAAAGCAGAAAATGCGAATAGTGTTTTTAGTCCCGAAATAAAATCAGAAAGCAAACATATTGTTCTCTCACAGTAAGGATGTATCGGCCAGATTGAACAATTCTCCAGAATTCGCCACGTTCATTTGTAAAAAAGGGCATTGGGTCTCTCTCACCATTGAGCCGGTAGTCTTGGAAAGTGATCGTAATCTCTGCTTCATGTAATGGTTGTCCCGTGTCCGCGGACAAAACTTGACCT
Source organism: Pygmarrhopalites habei (assembly GCA_009870185.1). Lineage (NCBI taxonomy): Eukaryota > Metazoa > Arthropoda > Collembola > Symphypleona > Arrhopalitidae > Pygmarrhopalites > Pygmarrhopalites habei. The sequence goes on along the minus strand of WJFB01000807.1, from coordinate 27,414 downwards.
CGTAGACTTAGTTCAGCCTGTTGAATCATTTTCAGTAGTCCCTACAAAATATCAACAATCAAGGGTACAATTTTTGAGAAACCCCAATTTGCAATAATTTAGATATAAAAAAGGCCTCCATGTACCACTTTGTTATCGAGCCAAATCAGTTCCAGATTGTCAATGCTATCATCATTCCGGCAACAAGACACACACACTGAAAGAATAAAAAGGAACAACCCGAAACCTATTATTTCTTTTCATTTTTGTGTTTCGCTAAGATGACCTTTAAAATCAAAAATTACCCAAGAGCTCAAAAGTTCCATGAACATAATTGTAGTCCATCATTGTACCTTCAAGCGTGGATAGATCAAAAATAGATTAATATTTAAGGATGTTATTTATCTTTCACCTCTTTTAACATTTTCACATGATTCAATACCTCGGACACTCTGCCATTCAGCACCATTGGTGTATCCCTTTGGGAAAACGTGATTGATGTGTGGACAGTACCACTCCATAGAATTTGCTTCGTCCACCACACCAACGTAATTTTGAGACAGATATTTGAAAACCTCGTCGTCCCATGTCATGTGTGGACCTTTACGATCTGGTCCACAATTTTGAAAATCAAATTGAATTTTGATCAAGAATTAAAATAATTACAATAGGCTACATGGGAAATGTTTTTGTTAAAAAACCAAAAAACTGCTTACAACCGTTGGGGGTTGAGTCAAACGGGTAACTGACGACCTTAGCCCCACTGATGATAGAAGTGGACACAACAAAATCATTCCTTCCAATCCAGCTCATGACAGCACTCGTTTCTTGTTCTGGAGGAGGATACCCTTCATCATCATCTTCCGGGTGAAACATGTCCGGAAAATTTCTATTCAAATCCATCCCATTTCCATTTGGCCTGAAATGTAATTGAATAGTTAATTAAAAAGTCATTCAAACAAACCACATTCTAGTACAAAGTTATAATGAATATACCTTCCTCGAGCACTGTAACAATCACCAGGGGCAGAGATTTCATAACCATCCGGATTTAGATTACTCAAAATGTGGATTTCAACATTGTCGATCAGATTTGTCAACTCCATGTCATTCCCATAACTCTCCAATAAAAACTGTCAACAAAATTTCACCAGTAAGCATACACAGTGCATATCTTTATTCTTACGGACAAAGACAAATAAAAGAAATGACTACCTTCATCAATTTAAGAAGGACGACACAACCAGGACCAGAGTAACCATTGATATTCCCCACAAACTTGGCTTGAGGTTTAAATAGAGGCCTTTCATCAGGATTATCCGTAATCACCATTGTCCACAATTCCCTCCCTTCAAAAGAACCAAAAAAATATTCACATAGACTGTCGTCGACATTATTATGTAAAATAATCATTAGTACACTTTTACCCTGAGTGGAATTCCCAATGGAAATCAAACGTGTTATATTAGGGTATTGTTGTGAAAGATTCTTAAAATAATCTGTAATCTCTGAATGGTAACAAGTTGACCAGGGAATGTCCTGAACATTGTTCAAGTTCGTGAGACTACTACTATGATGACCCAGGTCACTCCCAGAACACACGTAGTTAGTCAGAATTTGACAGACCACAAATAATATCACGACGTACATTGTATCACTCCACTTCATCACTTCCACCAAATCTCAAAATCACACTAATCAGTATTGTATTAATCTACATTTCCCTTTAGATTGAAACCAAATGTCAATATTATTCCTTCAATTGATTTCTTCATAACTCAAAAATAATTTTGAAGAGTCCACTAATGATCCGAAAGCTGTACTGTAAAAAGAGTGTCTACAGCTTTGGATAATCTAAGAGAAAACAAGGATGATACAAATGGTGTCACATCTTTGTGTCCCCCCAACTCTGAGCATTTTCTTACGCTCAAGTGCTTTAATACATAGTCTTCAATATAGCATGGAAATAATAATATGTAGGATGTAGGACGTGTCATGTACATACTTTGGGTCTAGGACTCTGGAATAGGGTATTCTTTCCTTTCTAAGCATCAACAGAAATTAGACAGGAAGTTGGGATTGCTTTTGTCTCTGCTAATCAGACTTCTTCCAATATCCGTACACAGTATGTACATCACAAGCATGTCCCTTGCATTTTATTTTTACAACTTTATACGATAAGATTTATCACTTTGCAGCTGCCACTAGTCAAGTAAGTATCAAAGAATGTCATCCCTGACTCATCTTCAAGTTTCGTTTCTTTGTAAAAAAAAAGCCAAGAAATTCTCTGACCGCCTGGAAAACAGGAATGGAAAATTGTACTACAAAGCACAATAATTGTGTGTGGGGTAAAAGTGATTGCCCTTCCTAGATGCGTTCTGTATAATTAAAAAGATATTGGAACAATGTAGACCAGAATGAAAAGTTTAATTGTACATATGTATTACACACTGACACACGCATCACATAAGTATAAACTTCCGGACTCTCGTGACCTGATAAGGGAAATGCTCCTTACAAAGATTCTTCTTTTCATTATGACTACAGTTGATACACTTGGCACATGAGAAAACATGTCCATGCTTTCTCATTTCCATATAAGTTATTATGAGAGAGAGAGACCAGGCAGGTCATGTATTAGTTGGAGCAGACTACTTTTGTATTGTTGTAGTAAAAAAGGATTTAATCTATACTTGGTTTATCCTAGCAGCTGTTGTTACTGTATTCAAGTAGTTTCAAATACGGAGTCCATACTAGTAAGTAGCATGACTTGTTTGTGCAAATTGTATTGTCTAACATTATAGTCTAGCATTACGTGTATAGGAAATAAATCTATTCTTACATTTATCAAGTAGAAATTCCTTTTATTGAGAAATGTACGTAATATATTTACATCTCCATCGTCACTGTGCAGTTCATCTCTTTAAAGTAAAGAATCAAAAATGAATACAAATAAGAAAAAATATCATCACTTCAACGGAGATCACTTGTCATTATCAGCCTTATGACGATCCAAAGCATACTTGACATCTTCTAGAGGTACATTGAGCGATAATTTTGTCTGAGAATGCAGAAGGGGTGAACAACCATCTAAAATGATGAGCTTCAGTGTTGCAAGGCGTGCCAAGGCTCCTCGAATATTATCTATGGAGGTAATTATTCCTGTCATATAACAAAAAAAAGCATTGGTCACATATGGAAAAATATTATTATAACCTCTTTGTTCTCATTAAATGCCGACTAAACTGATAATTTTACCTTCCCACGGATTCATTTCGATAACGCTAAGTTGGATTGGACCGAGACAAGTTTCTTCCGAGCCAGTCCTAATCAATTCCGAGGACACACAGTCCAGTACTATCCTCTCCAAAACACTGCAATCACTGTATACAGAGGGAATATTTTTGTTTATAAGAAAAAATACATTTCTTATTAAATATGTAATAAGAAGACCAGTTTAGAATTTACCGAATAGTATCAATTTTTGGTGATGAAAATAATTCTTTAAACGCCTCATCGACGGCCAACGCTCCTGGTTTTTCTGATACTTCCACGATTTCCAAAGTTCTTTTGGCAATCTCAAGAGCTCGCCTTGCATCACCTAATTTTCATACACAAATTAATTCTCCTCTGAAATGGCTATACGACTTCGTCAATACAAGCAGTGTTCTTGTAATTTACTCACGTACCTGAAATAGCAGCCACTTTCCTAGAGAGAAGACTTAAGGCATCAGAATTTAATGTTTTCCTCCTTTTTCGATTTGTCAACGATTTTTCAACGATAGTTCGGAGTTGTGCATGATCATATGGTGGGAACACAACTCGAGAGAAACCCTGTTAATTGTACAAGTTGAGCAAAATTAGTTACTATAACTTTAATTTCCATTTGAACAAAGAATAATAATATTGGCCTACAATTCTTGATGCATTTCTGTTGACTAGAGCTGATTCAGGTAGATTCATTGTGTTAAATATAGCAATAAATGTCAATTTGGCTGTTGGATTTGTTGTCCATTCAAGAAGCCGATATAGTACAGACTGATTCTTATCCATCAATTGGTCAAGCTAAAATATTACAAGAAAATATATAGTCAAGTTAGGTGAAAAACACATCATTAATACAAATAAACACAAGCATACTTTTGGTAAATTCAACTGACCTCGTCCACGACTAGCACCGTTGGTAAAATATCTGTTGTTTGAAAATATTGAATGAGTTTTCCAAGTGCTTGACTCGAACTAATTTTCCGGTCTTCATCTAAGCTTTTAAAGAGTCTTTTCCACAACTTGTCAGGTTTTGACCCAAGACTAAGACCGTTTATGTAAACATGCTGTAACAAGGACAAAATTCTCTGATAATCAGAACCTGATTATAAGAAATAAAGAAAAAACTCCTAGTTAATTTTTCACTTTAATGTAAATTAATTGTCAGCATACGTTAAAGCCCAATTCTGGAAAGTGTGACTTTAACTGGTCAACAGCTGACTGTACAATCACAGTTTTACCCGTCCCTGGAACCCCACTAACGTACATGCACCTGAATCAAAGATGGTATATACTTATTAATGAAAAATAAATATTTTGAATTGAATTCTATCATTTAGCTTTTTATCAACCTTTACACTAAAAATTACCTGCTGGTTTCCTGTATAATGTTGTCCCTAATAAAAACGAGAATCTCTTCAAATTGCTCCTCTCGACATGGGAGTGGACAATCAGGAATTTTTCTTTTTACTCCAACCATTATAAAAAATGGGATGAGGGTTGTCAATACAATAAATAACAATTAGTCAACACAATATAGTTAACAAAGGAGGTGGAAGAGAATTTGTCTTTGGACACAGCAACAACAATGCACAAAAGGGACAGGATCAGAATTTGAATACCTTTTTCTGCCGCGTGCTTGAGCCGCCCATCAAGGGTGACTATAAACGATAATTTCTTTGTTCATATGCAGAAGCTTTGAAAAATTGAAAGATGAAAAAACAAAGAGTTTATTGTTGAGACACATTATTAAATAGGGATAAGAAATAATTATAGGTGTTGGAAGAGATTGTCGTTGGGAGTGAGGGAGTATGGACCGTACAAGACTCCCTGGAGGATGAGGCCGTAGTTGAGAGGCCAGTCAAGCCAATGGTACTCGAAACTCAGCTCGGCCACTAAATCCTCCATGTCCTTCTGACCTCTTGCCTGGCATTATATGTAGAAAAATCAGTTTAGACTTGGGAGTGAACAATATAGTATAGTATTTGTACCTCCTTGATGACGTGTGTACTTCCAATAGCAGCCATGGTCAGAACATATACGGCTAATTGGGATTTGTCTGGCCAATTTGGGAAATGTCTGAGGTACCGAGTTAGCACTTGTACACCTGAGCTCTCAGCAAACTAAGACATTCTTCATTTCATTGAGATGAATATTCTTAGTAACATGTGAAATATTGGAAATATGATACAAAATACATCCTGACCGTTTGTTTCAATTGAGGAGAGGAATGAAGTAATTCACCAAGACTCCGAAGGACGATGGATTGGAATTGATGGAGTAAATTGGTACGATTCAGAATCCAGACGAGAAGTGGAATTGCTCCTCCAGACAATTCTTCAGCCTTCTTCGTTCCATAGTATGAACTTCGACACAGGTTGACTATGGCCTTTGCAATTTTTTGAATCTGTTCTAATGATACGTCTCCACTGTACAACAATATTTAGTTAATTTTTGTATTAAAGGGAATTACCTATTTAGGCACTTGTAAATAGCTAAATGGGTAACCTGGAAGGGAGGTAGTGACATTCATCAACAATAATTCTCCGATATCTCCGGACGTCTTCATTGTATCGATCCAGGGCTGTCACGTCGAGGACAACTTCCTGATCCCGACCCAAGGGGTCTAGGACTTGTGGGATTTCATCTTCAAAAGTGTAGTCTTCCAAATTGAGATCTTGTGACAATTGAAGGAGTTCTGACGCTTCTAATAGTCAAAAGATTTGAATCAAAACACAATTCAATGAAGACTCTTTGTCATATTCTACTTACTAATACGAAATGTCACTGACCTTCACGTAAGCCCAGGTTTTTACGAGACTGTTTTAAATTTCTATGAACGTGAGACTTGAGTGACCTTGTGAATTTGTCACCTGACCCTTTTTCCAACACTCCTCCATGTAAAATTTTACCCATTTTATGGTGTGGAAGTCCAGGACCAGACTCGACTTGTGATGACGAATAGAATATTTCGAATTTCAGCATTTCATCATTAAATGGACTTAATTTCAAGAGTAATTAATTACCTGGAGCTGTGCCATATTTTGTAATTCGTCTCATTGTGTTGCTTTTTGAGGAAATTAATTCATCGAATTTCAACTTTTTGACAGTGTCAGAGACAGAGGAATGAAATGAAATTATTCCCTTGAGATGAAAGGAAATGAAAGGATCAGAAAAATACAACAAATAACGATGACCGTAAAGTTGACAGCCCATAGCAATTGGAATATATAGACGCAAGCAAGGATAAAATTCCCGTGTGGATGCAGACTCCGAGCAGAGCAGTCGTCGTTGAATCGCCCGTCAAATTGAAACTCGGCCAAAAAAAATTCGCGTTTTGTCGGGTTTTTTGTTTCCTCTTCCTCTGTATTTCTTTTCTTCTAATTGGAGTTCTGTCTTTAAAATTATGTGATTACACAAGTCTGACCGTAAATAATTCTCGATAGTCGTCCGTCCGCATTGTCATGGACCATGTGGAGGGTGAATCCAGTCTTAGCCGTCGTCCTTAAAATATTTTGTTTTTGAGTTTGTTTCTGTTCTAAACAAGAAGAATTATTTAATTTAATTAGTTAATCATGATAAAGTCGAAAAGTGCGAAAAGCACATCAGGGAAAAAGAAGGGTCGGTTCAAGCTGGCCTACACTAATAGAAAGGAGACGAAAGTTTTGTCGGAATCTGGGAATCTAGAGTTATCAAGAGAATTGAATAATTGTTCATTGAGTCTTGAAGAGAAACTACGACTGTCATCATGGGGGCTTCCTTCTTCTATTGTTTGGGTAAGTGAGTGTTGTATTCTTATTGACTTGAAGTTGTATTCTATCTCACTTTGTAATGCTTTGTCATAATTTGTTGTCATCTTAGAAATACAGTTCCAAAGGAGTCACCTCTCTCTTCCAATGGCAGTTGGACTGTTTGGCCAACGAAAAAGTGTTGGATGGTCGTAATCTTGTCTACTCTGCACCCACATCTGCAGGTTCAATAAATAATCAATACTTATTTGTTAAATGCGTTGTAAAACGTAGGCTCATGTCATTAATCATTGGATCACATGGATTCACTAGGAAAAACACTTGTTGCTGAGATCTTGATGGTTAAAAGAGTTTTGGAGTTGGGAAAGAAGGCCATCATGATTCTTCCGTTCGTGTCGGTTGCTCGTGAAAAAATGTACGGGCTTCAACATTTGTTTGGTGACGCTGGTATCCGAGTTGAAGGGATGATGGGATCGTACAATCCTCCAGGAGGATTCCCATCTGTTGATATTGCTGTATGTACAATTGAGAAAGCTAATGGACTGATTAATAGGTGAGTGTGACTCCATTTGAAGTGAATTGTATTTTGTGTAAGACTGATATTCCTTTCATGTATGTGCCATTTGTTTATTAGATTACTGGAGGAAGGGACACTTTCCCAAGTTGGGACAATCGTTGTGGATGAATTACATTTAATAGGAGATTCGGATCGTGGTTATATTTTGGAACTTTTATTGACCAAGATTAAATTCATGCAAGGAAAACAATTACTGTCCGTCCAAAGTGAAGACATTGAAATTTCCAGTCAACATGATAGATTAAATATCCAGGTACTAGAATCACAAAATGCTTTACAAAACTAAATAATTCTCGAGTTTAAGACAAATGGTCGTTTATGATTTCATATTTTTGAAATTGTTATCTAAATAGATCGTAGGGATGTCAGCAACTCTACCCAATTTGAATGCTCTGGCTGACTGGTTGGATGCAGAATTAGTCGTGACCGATTACCGACCTGTTCCACTCATTGAAACAATCAAAATTGACGACAAGATATACGACAATTCGCTTAATCTCCTTCGAAAGATTCCCCATGAGTCTCTCCAAATAACGATACCAGTAAGGAAATATTCCTCAACATTATCCATCATTTTGAGTACATTGATTCTACATTTATTCAATTATGTCTGTAATTTTTGTTGGTCGTTTTGTAGAATGATGAGGACCATCTTGTGTATCTTGCGTTAGATACTGTTCTTAATGGACACTCTATCCTCATTTTTTGTCAGACAAGAGTATTGTGTGAAAAGACTGCAGATCAAATTGCCAAGAATTTTAAAATAATTGGTCATCCAAAGTCAGACATAGCCCCCGAGATTGGTGCTAGGCTAAGAGAACAGTTAAACTCTCAACGCATTTCAGAAGTTGTTGCTCAATTAAAACAAAATTCAACAGATGTGGATGCCGGATTGGTTAAAGCCGTGTCATTTGGGGTCTGCTTTCACCACGCTGGTGAGTGAATGTATTTTGATGGTAGCGATATTTTAGAAGTTAACGTCATTATATCATCTTATTTAGTGATAGAAAAGATATATGTGATACATAAATTATTGTTTATATAATAAGCAAATATAATGGGATTTGTTTTTAATTTTGTGAATCAGGCTTAACCATGGATGAACGTGATATAATTGAGTCAGCTTTTAAAAACGGAACTGTTCGAGTAATAGTGTCTACATCCACCTTGTCAGCTGGTGTCAACTTACCTGCTCGTCGTGTAGTTATCAGTTCTCCTATGAATTACAATAACAAATTACCCCTCGATATTCGCACGTACAAACAAATGTGTGGCAGAGCAGGTAGAAAGGGAATTGACGATGAAGGCAAGTACTTAAACGATTTGATAATTTTATTTATCTGTAGGTTAGTTCTGCTATTTTGTTGTGACCGCTACTAGATATTGGTAGTAAAGAAACTTGGAACTTGTACAATATTTTAAATTGTTCTTTCTTGAATTTTATATTAGGAGAGAGTATTTTAATCTGTACGAAGACCAATCAGCATATTGCACGAGATATCATCTTGTCTTCCTTACCACCTGTGACAAGTACTTTAATGGGAGACGCTGGGTCTTTAACAACATCAATGAAAAAAGCTTTAATGGAAGTGATTGCAAGTGGCGTGGCTAAAACTCAATTCGATGTTGATCAATACGCCCAGTGTACCTTACTTTCTTCAACTACTGATTTAGATAACAGATTAGGTAACAAAGATTTTAATACAGTATCTTTATTGTTATAGTCTTGAGATTTTCATTAAAGTCATTTTGGTTCATTAAATTCTGTATGTAGATGCAGGACAAGAAAATGCTGTTATAGACCAATGCCTTCAGTTTTTAGTAAAGAATGAATTCATCCGACTTAGAAAGGCTGATTCTCCTGAAGGTTGTGACGAATACATGGGGACTCAACTAGGCTCCGCGTGTTTGGCATCGTCTCTGTCCCCGGATGAGAGTATTGCTGTTTTCAGAGAATTACAAAAAGCCCGTGAATGTTTTGTGCTAATTAACGAATTGCACGTTATATATCAGGTAATGTACCACTGAAAAGCTTACTTAAATTTTAAAATAACCCTTTAGGATTTACTGAGATTGTAGACTTTTTTGGCAAATGATTCTTTTTCACTAAAAAAACATTCAGTACAATATAAATATGTTTCAGGTCACACCCATGTACTTTTCCGACCTGTGGAGAGATATCAACTGGCATCAATTGAGTAACCTTTTTGATAAATTATCCCCTCATGAGAGACGTGTTGGAGAGTTAGTAGGAGTCGATGAAGGGTTTATGGTTCAAGGTGTAAGAGGACTCGTTTCCCGCAAAAATGCTCAACAGGTAAATCTTATCTTACTCATGTAATTGTTTCACTTGATCGGAAATTTATCCCTTGGTTCATTTATTATTTTGCATCGTGATTCCTGTTTATATAGGCAGAAAGGTTTGTCATTCATCAGAGGTTTTTCACAGCACTCGCACTGCAAGACCTGGTCAATGAAGTGCCTATTGCGAAAGTTTCGGAAAAGTTTGAACTCACCAAGGGACAGCTCCAGAATTTACAACAAAATGCTTCAACATTTGCGGGTCAGGTGACAGCATTTTGTGGTCGTTTGGGGTGGTCCAATTTGGAACTTTTGTTGAGTCAATTTCAAGCCCGTCTTCAATTTGGCGTACAACGTGAATTATGTGATTTGTTGAGACTGTCATGCCTGAACGGCCAACTCGCTCGTGTTATTTATGATGCTGGCATCAAGAATTTGATCGACTTGGCCAAATCAGACGCAACTCAAGTAGAACAGATAATTCATCGCGCTGGTTCGTTCATCAGGTAAGCATCAATTCTAGATTGATAGATTTTATTTAACTGTTTCAATATTTGTTTAAAAAAATAAGTCTTGTATTGTTTTGTATAAACAGTGCTGTCCATGGAGAACGATCTGAGGCTAGAATTATAAAGATACCTGGGATGGAAAAGGGAATGTCTGAACAGGAAGTATCAGCTTTGATTGTCACTGAAGCTCGTCAGTTTTTTCAGGTAAAATCTTCACTTTATTACGTTTACACAGCCATTGTCGGAATTCCGAAGTTTTATTTTTCTGGTTTGTAGTGAATTTTATTTAATATCAAATGTGTGCTCATGAATGTCCTGAGATAAGACAATGCCAATTTTGAGAATGTTTTTATTAATTCTTAAGCATAGTGTACAAGAATAAAAGTACCTAATATGTTGCGTTGCTGATTTTTAGGTTGAACTTGGACTCGGGACTCATGTTGAATTCGGTCATGTATCTGACACGAAGCCAGCGAGTACTTCTAGAATACAATTATCTTCAACCCTACTCCCTTTGGGTTCTCAGACAAGTTCAAATTCAGTGGAAATAATAGAAACCCATGATCAAGAAGAGCAGAATCGAAATTCACCAGTTGAAAATGAAAGTACAGGACACGAAATGAATTCTCAAATTCCATCTTCCTTTGACAGTGCAACTGCAGTGACTGATGACTCCACTCCTGGCTCTACAGATCATGATTCTCAAATTTATCCTAATCCCGTAAAAGAAGATTCTAATTCCTGGTCCTCAGTCGATTGGTTTTGTAGTGAGGAAGATATCCAGCCTTCTACCTCCAATAATTGTAATGATACTGAGAATAAGAAGGCAAGTAGTCACGATGACTCAATTTTTGAAACAAATGACAACTGTAGTGTCTTTGACGATTCTTTCCCATCATTTGACGAGAGAGATTTTGTGAAAACAGATAAAGAAAATCAGAAGGGTGATAAATCAGAAATATTTGCTTTCAGTAACAAAGAACTGGTGAACGACAATATGAACAAAACTACAACAAAGAGGCAACGTCTATCAGCAATGTGAAAACGGAGTAAGCAGTTACCTCTACATAGTATTAAGTTATCAATTAAGCTTTTTTATTTAAATCACATTGTAGTCAAGATCAAGTGTAGTCAAGATCTTGCCTACTCTCTTTGTAATATATGCTCTCCCCAATCTTCGCGGGTCGCTTTTGATCTCCGTTGCAAACAATTATGTAAATAATATTTTCAGAAACAATGTCGGAATTGGTTGTGTGTAAAATTGACGGAACTTTTATTTCATTTTATCAATTTGTGTTGTTGTGTATTATAAAAATTTTGAAGTATAATTTTGATTTTGGGAAATGGGTCACTTTGTATATAAAAAAGTTATAGGTTCAGCACAAGGATGGCAACCAAATAATTGAGCAAAATGAAGTGTTAAAAGAATTAAGCGTAAATTCCTCCATAGTAGCCGCCGTTATAGCCTCCAAATCCATTATATCCTGAAATAGAAACACAAAGGGTTAGTTCTCCCATTTCATATCCTAGAATTTGCCAGTGATTTTTTCAGTATTCTCACCCAAAGTGTAGCCGTTGTAAGGATATCCTCCATACCCCGGGTAATGACCGCCATAAGCTCCGTGACTGTGAAAAGAAAGAAGAAGCCAGATTAGAGCCCGGGCAAGAAAAGTCTCAAAGGAAAAAAACTTGGATAGAAAATGTACCTGTAGCCGTAATTGGGATATCCTAGTGCCCCATAGCCCCCAGTGTAAATCCCATTATAAATTCCCCCATATCCTAGTCCATACGAATTTGCTGTCTCCAGCTTTTCTTTCTTCTCCTCCGATGTTGGGGCAGAGGATCCGAGGGTCACCATAAAAGCGACCAGGAGGATAACAATCTAGATGAACAAGAACAAACACAAAAAATTATTTCAATTCTGAACACACTGAACAGAAGCACTCTTTAGAACAAATCAAAAATATAAATAATTATATTTTGAAAAATTAAGATTCCTCCTTACAATCTTCTGGCTGGCCATTTTCTTGTTTTGAAAATCTTTTCGTACTCCTTTGTGTTTCTACTTTGAATTCAATTAAGAGACAGAGTTGTTGACTGGATCGATGTCAAACTGAGTCTGTGTACTCTTTCGAAACTCTTCATTGTCTTATATACTGACCACTTAATTACACACACAGAGTGAACAGTGACCTGGTGAGTGGCTTTGGTGACCATCCTCCTATAGTCAAATTTTCATCCTGCCACTAAATTATTTACTACTGGGTTTTTTTACCCCATTCGTCTGAATGTCAAATCCTGAGCCACGCCTAAAATGACGGAGAATTTTTTTGTGTCCCTCAACTTAACATTTTTCCCAAAGGAGGAGGAGGGAGGAAGATGGATACACATTAGTAGGGATCAAGAGGAGGTGCCTCTATAAATTTGGGTACTGAACTACAAAAACGAAAATTGTATAAAATAATATTTTAATGAGGAGTGTACATACACACAAACATTTCCTCTAATTACAGACTGTGTAAAAATCTTATCATTTTCTGGTGATCACGGATGGCTGACCCAAGACTTTACTTTTGACTGGGGTGCTGTTGTTGTTGAAAAGACAATTGCGTTGAAACATTTACTATAATATATTTTATTATTATCTTTTTTTAACCCATGTCGTCGTCTAACAGAGAAGATGCTAGGAAGTTGTGAGGGAAAATAAATTTTCCTCTGTTGAAAAGAAGAGACAATGGAGGAGTAGGTACTGTTGAAAGAGAGAGATTAAGGCGTCAGAGGATTGTCTTAAAGCTTGAACTTGCTTGACTTTAATTACACAGTAAAAATGTGAGGGATTTCATATATTTATATGTTTGTTACATTATTATAATAGGAATGATTTCAACCGTGTGATGATTCCCCTTGTCCTCTCCACATCAACATTCCACTTTTCCTTTCAACAAAAAAATGTGTACTTACTTTGTGTTAGTGTGTTACACACTCAAGACCTATCATTATGGGATTTGTATTTTTGGGGTTGGTATGTAGCCTGACCTAGCATAACGTAATGTGGGATGTGATAACAATTAATTGTGTATATTATGTGATATGACGGTGTCAGTCCATCATCATTAAACAGAGTAATGGTATAGTAGAGCACCAGAATTTTACTTGACAAAAAAATGGATGGATGAGACCATCAAAAAAAATCTCAAGATCTCAACTCTTGAGTCGTTGTGACGTAAGGGTTTTTCATATTATGTAATTTTTTTGACTAATTTAATAATTGTAGGAGTTTTTTTAAATATTTTATAGTTCAAATGATTGGTACAATATATCATTTTATTTTTACACCACCCGTGTCAAAAATGAGGTGGACGTTACTTTTTAATGTTTACAAGTACTTCCTTTTACTCCAAAAAAAACCTTGAAAATGGGCTGAGAAATGAATTGACAGGTGATCGTGATTGCATCATACTCAAGCATTTTTTTCTATTTTTCCAGGTTGAATTTCCAAAATGATTACACATAATCGTTCCTGGAATTTCTCCCAAAATGATAAAATTTTCTTTGTCTCAGACTGAGACTCTCAGGGACTTTAAAAAAAATTGGGATGTTAGGATAATCATGAAATGGGAAGGGAAATTATGTAGACAAGAATTTTGAAATATATCCACAGTGGATAATCCACTGGACATTTGTACTTTTAAAAATAATTTTGTGTAATTATGATTATTGTTAATAATTTAATATAAATGACAAATGACAAATGATTGCACATCCCACGTACACACACAAGTATGCAGTCAACTAATGATGATTCTTAACCTACGGCTTGTTCTTGACTTTTAATGATGGTCATGATGATGTCCATTCTATTGTTTATCTCTCAATTTTTTCCATGCTGTAAAAATTTAGGAAATACAGTGCAAGTGTAAATATATGAAAAATGTATTTTGTAAAAATTGTGCACATCCTTCTGACCAACCATTCTTCTATCTCTTATCAGTTTGTAATATTGTCACAAATGCGGAGGGGAGAACCAACCTTACTAATAATAATCATCATCATCCTTATTATTACAGAATAAAGTTACATTTATAAATATACACACCAAAAGCTAAAACATGGATAAACAAGGCGTTTAGTCACAAACGTAAGGAAATAATGAGAGAGTCATTTGTGGGGGTTGACTGTGTGTGTCACGGTCCTTAATTACTGGGTGTCGACAGACACATGACAAAAGACAAAACTGCGACAATGTCGTCCGTTCCATTGTGGACACATTATTTGCACTGTGCATTGTCTATCAACAACCACATTTACTCCATACAAAAATGCACACAGAGGGAGATTCACAATTTGCAAAAGAATTTGCGGAATTGCGTGCCATGATTTTTTTGTATAGTAAAAAAAATTAATTATGTGTGCCCTCATCCACATAAATTGGAAAGAAACCTGAGTCAGGTTGAGTTGAATAGACTAAAAGTACATGAGTAGTTGTTCAACCCTTCGTTAGTTAAATGAATTTATCCTTAAGCACTCTTGACCAAATCTTTTAATGGTCATGGACAGGGATAAATCCATGTCCATACTCGACATATTTCTAGCCTAATTTGTGAAGGTCATGTAGTAAGCATGATTTATAGTTGATTTACATTTATCTAATGCTATGGATCAAAAATTTTATTGCAGTCAAATTTACTTTTCAGTGGCATATTAGTCAAGTTGCTTGTTTTGGTTTTGTTAAATCTAAGTCAGGGAAGATGAGTGCATAACGTTGTAAATTATGTTAGATACAGAATTAGTACTCAATCGTAATTGCCTCAGCCTGACAACTCGACGAATCCATCAATCAGTTCTCGTCGTCAGGCGGATCTCTTTTTCTACTTAATCCATTTATCTGGACAGTCACTAATTCCAAACACTTTTGATGGATTTTCGCCACTTTTGTAACTTGTTTAAAAACTGATGCACTCTTTAAATTGAAAGACAAGCTAGTCAGTTCGTCTGGGAATAGTTATAACATTGTAATTTACAAAAAATCATTTCTGTTCAAAATGAAATTTCCAGTTTTTGGAATTTCCTTGATATGTACGACATTTGTCTTACTCCAGATTTTCCCTGACTGTCAAGGTCAGGAGGAACCTGGACGAGATGATTTTTATTATGATGTCTTCCCTGACGACTTTCTTTTTGGGTTTGCAACAAGTGCCTACCAAATCGAAGGTGACCTTAAAAATAAATTAAGATAATTTATTTTGCATACCATAAAATACGTCGAAGAAAATGTCGTGACATAAATTTTCTAAAAAATAATTTAATTATTTTCCAAAGGTGGCTGGGATGCTGATGGTACGAACAAAAACTTTAATTTTTTTTAATTTTCGTCACAAACCAAAACAAACTGTTAGAATTTGAGATGTAATTTTGTTCATCCCTGTTTTGCTTTCTCTCTCTGCGAAATGAAGGGAAGGGAGAAAGTAACTGGGATAGAGCTTCCCACACAAGTGTAGGGTTCATTCAGGATGGGAAAACGGGTGACGTTGCTTGTGACAGTTATCACAAGTACAAAGATGATGTGGAAGTTATCAAGAATGTTGGGGTAAATATCCATTTTTTCTTTCTGTAGTCTTCTTTATGTAAATTTTACTAAAAATTAAATTGTCATACATTTTTAGGCGGATTTCTACCGATTTTCTCTCTCCTGGCCCCGAATTCTTCCTGATGGGACAACTGGGACAATTAATCAAGATGGGATTGACTATTATAATAATTTAATTGATGAATTACTTGCAAATGGAATAATTCCAATGGTGACTCTATTCCA
This sequence comes from Pygmarrhopalites habei, assembly GCA_009870185.1. NCBI lineage: Eukaryota > Metazoa > Arthropoda > Collembola > Symphypleona > Arrhopalitidae > Pygmarrhopalites > Pygmarrhopalites habei. Next base: position 11,223 of record WJFB01000807.1, on the reverse strand, counting down.
TTGGGATTTGCCACAAGTGTTGAATGAAAATGTGGGTTATTGGGACAATGAGGAGTTGGCTTTTCATTTTGCCAATTTCTCCAGGATTGCTTATGCCAGTTTTGGAGACAGAGTCAAACATTGGATAACTTTCAACGAAGCATCCGTGAGTTGAGGAAATCTCCCTTCCTCTCTTTCTTAATATGGAAAATGATTTCTTCAATATCTTTTTCTAAATGTAGTTCATCTTTCAATAGGTCTTTTGTAACATGGACTGGGCTTATGCAGCTTATGATAAACTGACGAGTAATTACCAGTGTCAGCACACAGTCGTCAAAGCTCATGGACTGGCTTACCGTGTCTACGACAATGAATTCCGGGCCACACAAAACGGTCAAGTTGGAATTACCATCAATACAGACTGGAACGAACCCCTGGATGGGAGCAATGCAGCGGATATTGCCGCGGGCCATCGTCTCCTTCAATTCAAAGTACACAATAAATATATTAATAATTTTTATATAATACTTTGACCTTTCTCTCTCTTCAAAAAATATTCAGTTTGGTACATTCGCTCGTCCTCTTGTTTACGGAGACTACCCACCAGTCATGCGGGAATATGTGGATGCTAAAAGTGCGGCTGAAGGGAGGAATGAGTCTAGACTTCCTTCTTTTGATGCAGAGTGGACCGCGATTGTTAAGGGGTCTCTGGATTTCCTCGGATTAAACCATTACACATCCCGATATGCCACTACCGGCCCAAGTGGGGACAGTTTCGAAGGGGATCATGAAGTTCAAACATCGACTGACCCGGAGTGGCCAATGGCTGCTGTTCCTTGGTTGTACCAAGTCCCTTGGGGCTTTCGAAGACTTTTGAAATGGATCGGAATGGAATATGGAAATATGCCTCTGTATGTCACGGAGAATGGATGGAGTGACGTTGAAGCGGCTACACCAAATGATCCAGATCGAGTCAACTATTACAGACTTTACATTAATGAAATGTTGAAGGCAGTCAAAATTGATGGCGTTAATTTGAAGGGTTATGCAGCATGGAGTGCAATCGACAATATGGAGTGAGTACTTCTTAATATGTTCTATCTTTTTAATTCCTTTGGTCCTTGAAAAGAACAGGAGAGAAAATTATAAAAATTGATTTCAACTTTTCAGGTGGAACGCTGGATACACGTAAATTTATAGAATTTATCTAAAACTAATTAAACTTAGTTTAATAAACTATTCTAATAACAATGAATTTTTTGGTTATCGCAATACAGAGTACGCTTTGGAGTTCATCACATCAATTTTGCTGACCCCAACTTGCCAAGAGTTCCCAAGGACTCTGCCAAATTCTTGACCCAAGTATTCAGGGACAGAGGATTCCCTCCAACCCACTAGAACTGCACCATGGGACTTTGCTTTAAACGAAATATGTAAATAGTATTTACTAAAAACTTTCTACCACATTCTAAATTATGATCATTTGAGCGGAGAAAGTTGAATTAAAAAGAGGAAATGGTATTGGAGATTGTAGCCATAAATTTTGTTGTATTTCAATTTGTAAAAGTACATATAATATTGTATAATATATTACGAGGAAGGAATGACTTCCCATAGAGACTGAAGGGTGAATCCTTCCTTTGGTTTTTCAACAGCCAAACCTAATTCTGGACTGTAAATGATTTCCCGAAATTCCCCACTCTCCCCGATCCCTCCGTCCGCAAAATAGGCTGCAAAAGCATCCGAGGCCAATTCTGTCCGAAAATTCCCCAATTCAGTCCCTCATTTTTATCACTTTTATTTCTTTAAAAAAATAGTGAATGACTAACCAGGATTGTCTTCCACTTCATGAATTTCGTCCTCAATGGCTGAATTAAACCTGTCTTGTTTCTCTTGTTCATTCTCCTGCTCAATTGTCTTTTATGGCCACACACACACACACATTACATTATTTGCCTTTCTATTATTACCCATGGAATTTTATTAATAAAATCTTACATCAGCATTAAAGTCAACTCCAAAGATGGGATACTGGTTGAAAGTGTCATGAATGGAAAGGAGTGTCTTATGAACAATGTACAATTTTTCTTTAGGGTCAATCCGAAACCCGAGGACGTAACTACCTCCAGTCTCCGCCGTCTCTATGACTAAAGCTTTCCCAAATTTAGAGTCTCGGATTTTGATCTGTATACGTTATTCCATTCCATTTATTCCACGTAACTAAATTTGATCAAGTACAGTTGATATATACTTTTTGTCAATTTTTACCTCTGCTATTTGAAGAAAAGGGATAGACGCATTGAATAATTCATTACTGGCAGCGTACCATACCATCCGAACATTTGTGATGAAAAATGAACCCAAGTTTCCCTTCAGAACATGCAAAGAAATGGATTATTGTGTTCAAGGGATAATTGGTAGTGATGAATTATTGTCAAGTTTTTACTTGATCACTAGAAAGATTCCAAACGCCATTAATCTGCTCACAAATCTGTTCTTGGGGGAGCATTTGCAATTTCTTGTTGGACACAATTGTTGCACTCCTCATTTTGATTTCACGGTATAGGCGGGATTGAGTGTAGCTCCTGGAAAAATGGAGAATAGAAGTTTAATTCCACTACTGTGGTACATTGTATATTTTTACAGAGTTAAAAGTTTTTAACCTGTGAACACCAATGACGACAGCAAAAAGTCTGTTGTGCTCTTGAACTAGATTTGTGAAAATGAATTCATAACGGGAATTTTTGGTTCTGGCCAGAATATGTAAGGATTCTGTGAGACCACGTAATTTCTTTAAAAGTCACAAGACAAATCATTATATTTTACTCTTCAAAATATGAATCATGTGTTGACAGAACAAACAAAAATATACTTACAGATGTGACCGTTTCTTGGTAAAGAGGAAAAAGAAGTGTCAAGTGTTATAGAAAAATTTTCTAAACTTTCTCTTTTGGGTGCAACGGAGAAAGTTGCACTTCCTATACACAATTTTGTGCATAACTCTTTACTTAAATGTATTTTTAACTTACTGACTGCTATGGATGTGACAGGATTGTACCCGATAGCTGAAATAAAAGAATTATGGACTTTCATAATACAGGTAATGTATAAAATAAATTCTCATCATTTCACTCAGATTTTCACACTCACACAAATTTATTTTGGGAAACTTTTTTGACTGCCAAATGATCCTCAGGTTAGTAACTACCAACTTTCCGGGTTCACCATTATTTCTGAAAAGATTGAAAGAAATTGAAATTCCATTCAAAAGTTCTAGAGAACAAATATTGTATTACCCCTTTGTGTCTTCGATTGGTTCCAAAACCTCCACAATCTTTTCCCCAGAACAGTAGGGTTTTAAATACCTGGAATAAATGGAACAGAATTCTTGGTACCTTTTGAATTAAATAGAATAGTGACTCTAGTTTGGTATCTGTACCTTGTGGGCAGATCAAAACGGATATCATGGTCGAACCAGTAATTCATCACATGATCGATTGGCATTGTGAATAGGATAAATGATTAAACTGAAAACTGAAAACTGAGTCTTCTGTGCAATAATGTAAGCTACTCTTAAGATCTGTCTAAATTAAAATATCACAGACTATGATGCTTACAGCATGAAAAATCGATCCTGAATGTCCAGAGATTGTATGAATACCAAAAATGTTTAATGCTTACCTCCTCTCTAATGTTTTGCAGTGCGTCTCTTAGCTACCATTGACCCGTCCACTCTCCACATTAATTTGCAATAATTTATTCATGATTCAAAAAGTACTTGATTGTTAACAAATGATTTATTCAGATTTAATTATTTCAACAGAAATACAACAATACTAAAAATATTAAAGCTGTTGACTCACAATGAAATAATTCGTTAAATTTGTATCACAGCAAACTCACATAATATTAATTAAAGGAGAATGTTGAACTGGAATGAATTGTATGGAATATCATTTTTGTCTTTGAAAATGCAAATGGTATGTCATTGTAATGAATTAGGAATGGTAACAACACAAATCTCTTGGTCTCATTTGGAAATTGGCTGGAGAACAATATCCTCGAGTGAAGCGTATCTTTCTGTCATCCTATCGTAAATCTGTGTGTAAATAGAACAATTCTCAATATAATTAAGTAACAACTTTTGAACACATTGTATATGGAATATCATTTTTGTGTAATATCAACTTACTTGCGCAGCATCTTTATTGGGGTCACACAGCTTGACAAATCCATGTTTATCCCCAACAATATCAGAAAATAATTTAGTATGATCTTTCTTCTCTTCATTGTCACTACTGGAGGCAAGCAGTAATGCATGTTTTGTTCGATAACATGCACCCAAGTCGGCTGCATTGGCACTTTTCTAAAATATGTAAACATGCAACTACACAACTTGAGCAAGTTAGTTCAGAAAAATTGTTCAGAGAATAATTATTCTTTTTTGTGGGTTCACCTGAATATAAACTGGTGCATTAAAGACATCAGCCAAAACTTGGAGAATACCATGATTGGTTGATGCACCACCGGTAGCCAATATCCTAGTCTCTTTAGCTATATAATGTACATTAAAAATTCATTTTACAAGCTGTACAAATTTTATTAAATTTTAAAATACACATCAAATTGATTGAGCAACTCACAAATTTTACAACCAATTCTCTCGGCGTAAAGGCGCTTTGCCAAAAACTGTCCTTCTACAAGAGCACGGACTTCAACCTTTAGGACAATTATTTTTTCTTTCATTATTCTCACCCGGCAAAGAAAGTGAATGTTGTGGAGTAGTGTGATTGGGAAATGGGTAAACTTACCTCCTTGCTGGTAAACCTAACTAGTCGGGCGTTTTCTTTGTTAAAACAATGGTCACCTCCTAAGATTACACAAAATAATCGCAATGCTTCATTAATTGCAGTCTAAAACTAAATATTAAAATTCTATATAAATACACCCACCTTTGATTTTGGGTATAATTTCTTGTAAATCAAAATAGAATCCAATATTTCCAAAGTTTCCCCTCGGAGTTGAGTCCAGTAGTTGATTAAATATGTTCCATGACCCTTCAGCTGCATTCCTCCGGATTCTTTCCCTTGTGAGGGATCCATTTTTAAAACACAAAAGTGCCATGTATTTTTCTTCTGAGTCGATTGGATTTATTAATATATGACCTAAGGCACAATATATTGGGAAGACAATTTTACTAAATTTATACATTTCTAAAATAATTCTCTAATTTTTGTAATAGCAGAGACAAAAATTTGAGTGTAACCTTGAGTGAAACCTTCCTCAGGTAAATTTTCTAATGAGACGAAAACGGTGTCTGACGTTCCTAGACTGACGGCTATATCATTTTTCAGTATGCACATTCCTAGTAAGCATAAGAGACAATTTATTATGTGTTAGTACAATTTTACAGGGGAAAAGAGAATTACAAATAGAAATAAAACACCCACCAGCAAATGAACTTGGATTGTCTCCGGTGAAAGCAATAACCTTACAACTTGGGCTAAATCCAAATCTATATAAAAATCAGTACAATACATGAGATTATCACTGCTCATAGGCCTTTCCCATGACTAAGAAATGAAACATGAGACGAGAAAAAACAATAATGAAGTTTACCTCTCCACATAGTAATTGGAAATTGTCCCTACTACTGTCTCAGTTGGTACTGGGGTTCCTAATTTCTCATTAAGTATATTCGCATCCTCCAATGTTCCCGACGTGACAGCTTTTAGAGCATCCAAGGACCATGATTTTGATCGAATGTCAAGTAGGTTCATCCCACTTCCGTCCGAGTAGTCAATGGGAGCAAAATCTCCAAGGAAAAGTGAACAAGCGAAGCTGGACACCAGTGAGATTCTCTGTAAATTGTATAACATTATCCAACATTGTAAAGTCTGGTAACCTAATGTAATAAATTGAATCCACAAAGACATTTTAACAACATACTTCTGTTGCATTGTATGGATCTCTTTTTGTATGGAAAACTTTAGAAATTTGGCTTCCACTAAAACGTTCGTAGGCCCGGGATCCGGTCAACTTTGAAAGTGTCTGGAAAAAACGAAAAAGTGATTTGTGAATAATTCACAATGACCTTGGGAAATACAGATAGTAATCAGTATGTGGCTATTATTACCTGAGGACCACCAACAGCGCTTTCTAATTTGTCACAGTAGACTGTGGTACTGCTGTCCATCCAGACTGGTGATTGAGGGACACTGAATGCAAAGGCGAGTTGTTCATGTAAAAATTTCCCCGGGTCTAATGTTTTCAGTGTTGTCTCTGCTCCCTTTCTCCAGTAAACAGTGCCATGTTGCTACACACACGTGTGAGACAAATCCATCATCAATACCTTGCATCCTTTTTTTAGTAAAAGATATTATTCAACTTACTTGAGCTGCTCCAGAAATCCCTACAATCAAATCAAAGGCGATCCCTTCAAGTCTTAGTTTTTCCAAAGTAATATCAACTGCTTTGACCCACATCATGGCGGGTGCGGAAACAATCTTTAGAAAGGTAAGAAAAATCAAGTCATAAAAAACTAATTAACAATAGCAAATTAGTTGATTAGTTGACAGTCAGCAAGCAAAATACCTTTGGATTCGCTTCATCTCGATTGACCCCTCCATTTGTACTGCAAGTATAAACTCACAACTTAATTAATATATGTACTTAGGCATACACAGGAGGAAGCAGGAATATCAATGAAGTAAATTAATTAGCTCACCGAAATTCTGGCAAATCTCTATCAAAATTGACACTAGTTTCATGAATGACCGTCAAATCATAATCTACAACAACTGCTTTGACCTAAAAGAAATTTAGAATGATGCATTAATTAGAGAAGAGGATACAACTGGTAAAGACACACATTGTGAATTTTGTATTACCGACTGTGTTCCAAAATCAAATCCAAGGTAGTATTGAGGCAGAGATTCCATTTCCAAGTCACAGTCTAGTCTAGTGTACAATTTTCTTGTTGTTGTGCCCATGTCCTCCCAAATTGGATTACCAAGCTGAATCAAATGAATTGTACAATCATAATTTAAACTCACATCTGTATTTGGTATTCAGCGTCAATAATTCTTTCACCACAAACAGAACATGTGCGATTTTGATAAAAAATTCCCTTGTGTAACTTTTTAACCCCAGATCATACTCTCGCTGTCTGCTAAAACTATGAGACTAAATGATTATCAAAAAATATGAGTTAAATAGTCATATCCGTACATAATGATTCTGCCGTCATACATTGAATATTTATATATAAATTCACGCTATGTTAAGCATAAAGGAACAGTACAGAATTGAGCTGCTCATATAAACGTGAGTCAAAGTCAAGGCCATGAGGTTACAAAATATTACATCATTTAATCACAACACTCCTACTCTAATGATAAAAAGAATAAACATTTATCAGCTATGGGCGATAGATCATCGTCCCAACCCATGAAAAACTGTTTGAAAATATCAAGTGTTGAAAGTGATAATGTGCAAATGTTTGACGGATGGAACAACAAAGGATTTCCGTATTGAAGCTGTTTTACAGCCCAGCAGAAACCCTTGATTCTCACTTTGTGGTTTGAAAATTTCATAAAAAAATATGGAAAAAATTGATAATAATCATCAAAAAATTATTTTGTCCCTCCCTTCAAGAGTAAAGGAAAAACAAGACTCACTTGAAAATGTGGAGTTGATCAAAGGAGACACTGTCACTTGAATGGAATCAAATGATCTCTTGAGCTTTACTGTCAATTCCTGTTGATTGAGGAAATCCTGTGAGCATTTCTTGTTTTTCAAAAAAAAGGGAAAGTAATTTGATAATTGAATCCAAATTTATAGTGTCCCAAATTGTAGTGGAAAATCTTTGATGTGACTCATCACCACTTGTGTGCAGATATGTAAATGGAATGGTTTGATTTACGTTTTCACTTTGCTGACACTCTCCCGTCCTCGTCTCTCTGACAGAGAGAGTCTGTGTGTGTGTGTGTCTCTGTGTAGGTGAGATGGGCTCCAACTTCTGTCTGTTGTTTTACCTTTTACGCTCAGATGAACACAGTCAGGGAGGCAGAGAAGAGATAGTAGCACGTTTATCATCATCACAATTTTGCAGTGAATGTGTTTCCATATTATTTTGCATGGGTTATTTTCAATGAAATCAGTGCTACTCTGAGACTCGATTAAGATTTTAAGCATTTTTTATATGTACTTGTTACAGGATGCTAGTGTACACTGTGTGTAGAAATTAAGTATTTTGACTGTGACGCTAAAAAAATTGCACAAAGAAAAGTTTTTTCACAAATGCACTGTGCTAACTAATTATTGGAAGCCAATGTTAAAGGGAGATAAAGAGACAATTCTACATAGATGATAATAAAGGAGTCCCATTAAATATGAAGCAATATGTACTACAAAAATGACAGAAGGTTTTTTCATCACAAACTTTTTTATTATTCCCTTGTATGTATATTTGTATGTAAACAAATCCAGGTACTGAACTATTCAGTCAGCATAACCACCATTACTTTTGATCCTCGCCCTTCTTTTGTACTCCAATATTCTGCAAAAAGAGAGCATTATGAATCAAAATAGTTTAGGGAATAAAATGTTGACAACAAAATTTGAGCAATTGCTTACTTGAGAAGGTCTTTCCACATTCTTGCTTGGTTGACACGATCCGTTTGTCTCTCCAGGATTTCCTTCTCTTCATCCCTTAACTTTTTCCCGGATCTTTCCAATTCTATTAATTTCTGACCCAATTGTTCCCTACAAAATAAATGTTTTTATTTACGGAAATCAGAGACTGAATTCTACTCTACTTGTGCTGTAAATAAAAGAAAGACTTACTTGAAAGACTTTCTCTTTTCTTCTTTACCAGCTGTATAGATTTTGACTTCATCCTGCATTCTTTTAATATTTATTTTATTGATGGATATCTCCGTCTTCAATTTACAATATTTTAATTGGTCGTCTTCATACTGTTTCCGCAGTCTGTCTACTTCCTGGAATGGGGTATCAATGGAAAAATAATTATTGATCAAGGGGTCAATTGAGAATAAACCTTGGACACATAACTCATAACTATAATATTTGACCTTTGAAATTTGATTGGATGTGGCATCAAGGGAAGATGACAACCCATCCCAAGTTCTTTTCAAAATGTCATGATCATGAGACAACATTTGGGACTGTTGTCTCAATGTATTTAAACCTAAAACAAGTTAAATGTAACATTTGTTGTAAATCATCGCCTGACCATCATTAATGACATTAGCACAAATACTGAAAATTATTACGTTTGACTAGAGGAGCAAGGTCAGCCTTCTTCAGTTGGATTGCGTCTAATCAAAAGTAATGCATGTTGAGAACAATTGAAAACAAATGGCGATTGTAACCGTAACTGTATTAGAATCATTAGAAAAAACTAACCATGAAGTTCTTGTACAGTCATTGACATTTCATTTAGACTCTGTGATTTTTTCTCATCCATTTGTGCTTTCTCCGACGAAATTTTCTCCAGAGTGTCTTTCGTTTCTGTGAAGCCAGGAATACCTAGTCGACTTTCCAGCTGATACTAAATTATTATAATAACATCCATGTAAATTTTGAATTTAAAACTAGACTTTCACATGAAATAGAAGTTAAACTTACCAAGTCTGTAGCACTGTCTTTCATAGCCTCTTCCATGATTAACTTTGTTCTTGACAAGGTAACAACTTCTGCCTTCAAGAATACTAATTCTGATTTCATTTGCTTGTATCTCGTACTCTTGACTCTCAGACTTTTCACATATTCCTTGCAAAAAATTAGAAAAGATATATATGAGTTACGAGTAAAAAAAGACGTGTAATTTACACTACACAGGAGTATTTTTCACAGACAAACATAAAATTCCGAGGAAGTAAATTACCTTGAAATCTTCTTCTTTGACCATTGTCTCTGTACTCAAATTTTTCACTGTCGCTTTCTTCTCATTTGCCTCTTCTGCAACACTTGCCAATTCACCCCGAAGATCTTTTAATTTTTCAATCAATGTTTCCTTCTTATTTGCAACAATAGCCGTCTGTTGTCGAAACATGACCAACTTGTCATCTTCTGTTTTCATCATTTTCTTCATCACACTTTCATTTAACTTTGCCTTGGTGTCACTCAACTTGAAAAATAAATAAATAAATTGTCATATTTCTCATTGTCATTTTCTCCCTCGCCTCATTACAGTATGTACATATTTTGTAAGTACCTTTTCAGAAAGCTCTTCAATATCTCCTTCACTCCAATTTGAAGCCAAAACTCGTTCATAAATGGCAATTTGTCCCCTTCCAACTTCCAATTCTTTGGGTAATTTATCATTCACCATGTAGTTGGCAAGTTGAGTGTCCTGTTCATTTCGTTGGAGATGACCTTCAGCTGTGGCTCCACTATTGGCTGCCCGGATTTCCTTGAGTTGACGGGTAAGTCTCTGGATTCTTTGTTCAGCTTGATTCAAACCATGAGTTTGAGCCACACTCTGTTCTGCCAATTCCTTTGACTGTTCTCTTTCTTTCCGAAATTCTCTGACGACTGCCAATGTAGGGATCATATTCGGAGTCCCTTCCGTCTTTTTCCATCAAAATGGACATGAGAATCAATTATTATAAAACACCAAATGAATCCTACTTGTACAAGATGAATTATTAATTCTTACACGACGTTTCAATTTTTCAATCTTCCTAGCCACACTCTCCTGTTCCAATTCCATAGCAGTGATGTCCTTTTTGATCTCAGATGTTGTGAATCCTTTATTCCTCATAGTTTCCAACTGTCTATGAACTATTTTGAATTGTTCAATAGCCCCTTCATAATGCTGGTATAATTCCTGTGATATAAGTTCTTGTACTTTACTAGAGTTCGTTCATGGAGACATATATATAAAGTATAGTTTGAAATCGGACACGCTCAGACAGTCATCGTCATCGTCATTGACAGGGATTGTCCGATTTCAAACTATACTTTACTAGTTTGTATTTAATAAGAATTCGTAGCAAAGTGCATTATATCGTCGCAATTGAAGCAGGAACTTCCTGCCAGGAAGTGGAGTCTACTCATGCACTCAAACTAATTCGAGTCACGTCATCCTTGCCCTTTGCACCTTCATAAAGTTCAAATTCGTTTCCAGTGCAAACTTTGGTGATTATTTATTTTCTGCAGCTTATTTATTTTGCTGTGTAATTAAGTCGTGCACTCAGTCAAAATAGTTTTTGTGAC
>WJFB01000806.1:7724-46474 GCA_009870185.1 Pygmarrhopalites habei | reverse complement strand
TGCAGTTTTAATAAACTAATTTCATTTTCATTTTCCACAAGAAATGGCAAGAATGCTCTCCGCATGTCAAGTGACGATTCTCATTCAGAGCCAAGTTTTTTAAAAAAGCAACGAGCCTTCAGAATTCAGCGAAGAGTTATCAGGGGATTTAAAATAGAAGCATAATGATCACCTAATCAATACGTTTCAGTTTTTAACTTTACATGTGACCTTCAATTATATCAATTCAATGAACTTGACTGATTAATTCGTTTTAAACTACGTGAGATAGTTAATACTGATCGTTCTAACATGTATTAATGATTTACAGTATAATTTAATGACTAGAAATGATTTACTGTCTGAGTATAAACTGTCTGAGAAGTTTATAAAAAGTAAAAAGTCATGAAAATTTTTAACAGAGTGTGGAATCGATCCTGTGACCTGAGGGGGAAATCGGCTGAAGTTCGACGCTCTACGCGCTCGAAAATACTCGAAATCCTCGAGTTTTACTCGCGAGGCTGGTTTCTCCGATTTCGAGTACTCGAACAGCGTCGAGTCCGATCACTAAATGCAATCGTAATCGCAAACGCGATTCCTCCTCTCGTCATCCACATTTTTCATTTCAATGTGCTCCGCTCCCGCATTGACCTTGTGAATATTTTTTTTTGCCTCTCTCTCTCTATCTGTGATGACTTGGATGTTTGACTGTGTGTAGTGTAAGCTGTGTGTTCCAGGGGTCTAGTACATTGCCATGTTGTATCGTAGAGTGTAGGGAGATGAGTGAGGATCAAGAGGATGGGGAGGGGGAAAAGAGAGTTGTGAATTCCAAATCATTATCATTTTCCTCATTATACTACAAACTACGTAGATCGGACTGTGTCTACCGTGTGTGTGTTGGAACATTGAATCTACCCATCCCATATTCATATTCCCTATATTAATTGAGTATGCATGAAAGTTGAGAGTGTGTGAGGGAGAGACAGGGCTAAAACTTGTTTCATCCTCATCAAAAATCTGTAAAACTTATTGAGGAGAGAAAGAGAGATGAGAGAGTGTGTGTGTGTACAAATATGTGCACATCTTTCCATGTCCACAGATACACACACTCTCTTACAGAACAGCTGGATCCACAATGGAGAGGAAAAGTAGAATGTGAAGGAAGGAATATTGTTACATATATTATACATTATGATTCATGCTATTAAACCGTCAAATTTTATGTAGGTGTGTGTGTGTTCGGAGTTTATGATCATTATAGGAGTAAGAGGGACAGGAGAGTGTGTGTTGTGTTGTGTTATGTAAGCTTCAAAGGGAATACATGTTGTTGTGTGGGGATTCATGTAGTAAGAAGAATGTGTGTGTGTGTGTCGAAAATTAAGTATGTAAAATAACCGAAGAGTATGTGTGATCTGCTCCTGTTTTCCTTTAATATGCCCCTTCTCTGAGGTGTAGTGTCTGTCTGAGTGTGTGTGGAGTTAACCAAGGGGCCTTTGTTTTGGTTTTGGTGTGATGCAACTGAAATCGAAATGACATGACCATGGAGAGAGAATTGCAGTATCCCCAAGTCAAAGTCAAGTTGCCAGGAGGAGGAGGAAGAAGATTTAGTGTTTAGACTTACATAGTAAAAGAGAGAGAAAAAATATGATACAGTGTGTGTCTGTGTGTTGTAGTTTAGTAGTAGGAAAGCCTAAACCAACAGCTGTTTTGTGGCTTGGTTGATAAGCCCAAGTCAAACTTAAAAGCAAAGTTGTGGTTTTCCCTTCTTCTTCCCTCTCTCTCAGTCCCAATGTAAAATATGATGTACCTATTATTGCACACTCACACTCTCCAACTTTTGAAATAGATATTAAGAGGGGGGAGAAGGGACATTAAATGGAAAGGCAAAATGTGTTTATGACATACAAATATTGCATTATACATAATAAAATATTATTTAATAATATCTCCATGTTTTTTTTATCCTTTTTGACCAGAGATAAGATTTATTTGCTATTTCTCCCCCTCCCCTCTCTTTCTCTGAGTATTGGATTGATGGATAAAAATGAGTAGGGATTGGGATTTGAGGAGGGGAGAGAACTAAAAGTAAAGAAAATTACTCTCAATAATAATACATGGTTCTCTCTCTCATTATTTTACGGAGGAGTGTGTGTGTGTACTCGTACTCCAATACTCACTTACGACTCTTCTCTCTCTTCCAAACCATGTGTTTGCAAAAAGGCTACACTCTTTAAATGTTTTAGAGAGAGAGAGATGTGAATCTGGTTCTTATCCTGTTCCCTCCATACAAAAGTCCACACAGAAACACAGTTTAGAGTGGAGTGTACTCGCTGATGGTCACTATAATATTATATAAATTATGCACCGGCTATAGAATTATGTATTGCATTGTATGGAGGTAGTGTGTGTATGTGTGTACTGTGGTGGACAGACGGATTGGTCTAGTGGATACCCACGTACCTACATAACATATTCTCCATTATAAAGTTGAGTGTGTGTGTGTTGTACATGGTACATGGTTGAGAGTTGTGGTGTGTTGTAAAAAAATACATATAATGTTGTATGTAGGAGTTGAGCCAGCGTTTATCAGTTGATACGCTGCGCCGCTGTGTGTTCACTTGATTTTGAATGTCTCTCTCTCTCCTTCTTTGAGTACAGTGAAAAAAAATGGCAGGAGCTGCAGTGTAGTGTGTGTGTGTGGAAAGAGTATAATGGCATATATAATATATTGAGAAGGAGAGCACATCACACAAGTTGCTTACAAAGCATACAAAATACAAGCTCAGCTGATACTAAAATTCTTGTTTCATCTTGCAATCCTTACTTATACTCTTCACTCTCCGTGTGTGTGTGTGTGTTGTGAGGGAAAGAGAGAGAGAGAACAAGTAGGAGAAGAAGAAGACTTTAATAACCGGCAGTCTTGAGGGAGTATGAGAGAGTGCCAGTCAACGTATCATCAGAGTGTGTAATATAATATATACAATATAAAATAAAGAGGAATTTTTTTTTCAGAGAAAAAACTTGTTCTGGTTATTCCATTTTCCCCTCTTCTCTCTCTCTCGATAGTTTAATACAATTGCAAGTTGCAAGAAGTCAAAGTGTGTTTGTGTACTGGTGTATGGTGTTGGGCTCAGTTCAAAAGTTGAGACAAGTGTACAACCCACTACTGCACACACGTATACCCCGTCAATATAGGGAAGCTGGCGGGGAAGAGGAGGAAAACTGGTACAATCCTAGTCAAGAGGTAATTGTGATTTAATGTGAGTGAGTGATTTAATTGTATGTGTGGACGACTGGATGTGGTCATTTTTGCGTACATAGACTTTACTAGAGACAGGAATTAAAGGAGGAGGAGGATTCTATATAAAACAATATGAAGATGATTCTATTTAAAATTTAAAGTATCAAGCCAAAGTTTTTTTTAATAGTATTGTTTCTGCTTGCTCATCGAGGAGGAGGAATCTTGACCCAACAAGAGTGAGCTTGATATTTTGGTTTTTTCTGTCTTTCTCTTGATTTTTTCGTGGATAGTGACGAGACTGCTTCTTGTTGTTTGTTGGTTGGTTGACGTATGGTGGTATTGAGGAGGACTTTGTGTGTGAAAAACTTTTGATGAATGAAGAAGTTTTTGAGCAGTGTTGGTGTTGATGTTGTTCCTTTTTGCTGGGCTGTGGTTTAATGATGAGTCGTTCTCTTGCACTAAATAAGATATGACCCAATTTATTTTTGCCTTACTTTGAGTAGTTTTAATGTCAAATCCCTTCCACACGCTCTCCTGACTGATGACTGCGGGATAAAGTGTAGACAGAGGGAATACTTGGGAATACTTGAGAGTAGTAAATTTTAAATGTTTGTATTATTTAAAAATGGATCTAGGGATTTTTTTTGTACAGAAAAATAAGATTTATGATGGATCAGAAGGTGATTTGTATGGGAAAATTAAAATGTGACGACTGTTTTTTGTTGTGTGTGTGCGTGTGTGTGTTGTCCACATGGTGTATTAATATTACGGAGTATGGACTGAGATAGAGAAGGTAGTAAATTTCGAAATTGAGGCGAAAGAAACAAAAGTTTATTGTCGTGTGTACGTGTGTGTGTGTGTTTTGTAACATTGTCCTGGTATAAAAAAATAAGAGGATTTTCAAAACTTTTGCATACACAGACACACACAGAGATAGAGAGAGGATAGACACTGTTATTCATGATTAGGATGGGGAGAGAGATGGTGGGAAGAGATATTTTGAGAGAGAGGGAAAATATCCGTGAATATTATTATTATATCTATATGATCAACCAAGCCAGAATTACAAAATATGGTTTGTGTGTGTGTGTGTGTGTCTCTCTCTTATGTTGTGCTTGGTTGGTTGTTATTTTATCAAGCTGGAGTAACACACACACATACACATCATAAGAAAAAGAATAGAGAGAGAACAGTCAGCCTCGATCCTACATTTAGAATTCGGAATAAAATATGAAATAGGGGGAAAAGTTTACTCATAAATCTTCATCTCTTCTTCTCTCTTGTCTCTCTCTCTCTCTCCCTCTCTCCTGAGTCTGACCTGGTCTGTGCCTAATGCTATAGCAGAGCACATTGTGAGTAGCCGAAAAAGTGGAAAAAAAAGAATACAAAGGTATGAAGGCTACAAACCATACACCACACAAACAAGGATCAGAGTACACAGGCGGGTAGGGGAAGCAGAGGTTTTTTAGGACTATCATCATGTTATCAAGGGAACATGCGGTGCCAGAGTCCATTTCATCCTCCACACACAAACACACACACACACATACAAGCACACAACTTACAAAACCATGCCGTCAGCTTGGGTATTTTTTGGTGGATAAAAATGATGGGGAAAAAGAATCCCTTTAAATGACGTCAAACCATTTCAAAATCAAACACACACGCTTTGTACACATGGATGCCATGGATGTAGATGAGGAGAGGATTCAGTTTTGAAGATGGTAGCCTTACAAAGGCTTATGAGGATGATGGGAGAATGAAAGAGGAGATTGAATTTGACTTGAAAATTTTTCTGTAAATTTTCAATTTTTTTATCTAGTTCAAAAGTAGACTCAAAGATTTTGACTAGAGATACTTTTATGAGGTGGTTTTTATCCCTCCATTGTATATTTTTACATGAGGAGAATGAGAAGGAGGTAACTGGTTGTTGTTGAATCCTTAACCGGGTTTTTGTTTTTGTTTTTTTTTTCTCCTCCTCATCTTTTGTATGAATAATGGAGAGGTGAATTTGAATTTTATTTTATTTTCCAAGAGTTTTGTTTTGTGTCTAGTCTACCCATTTTTTACCTTTATTCTCAATCTTGAACTTGCATCGCATCCCTCTCTATGCGTGTGTGTGTGTCTCTCTCTTGTCCTGATGTATGTGTAGTGTGTGTGAGTAGAGGAGGAGGATTCAACGTGTGTCTGTATTATTCTTTTTGCTGACGTGTGAATGACCTTCCCTTGTTCATCTCTTTGATTCTCCTTCATTCTTGATCTTCCAAGTTGATGTAAAAACTTTTTTTCTTTTCATCCTCCTCATCCTCTCCTCCAACAACTTGGACTTGGCAGTTGGCTTACAGTCTGTGGATCAGCTCTGCTGTATAGGATGTTTGGTGGAGAGGGGACAACGACAATACAGTAATTACAATTAGAGACACCAGTTGTACACAACAATAAGTGAGTGAGGGAACTGTGTTGTGTGTCATTTTATTGTTCAACTCTTTTAGTGATATCTTTTTTCTCTTGACAGCAGAAGGGATGATGTAATTTTCCGCTCCCTCTCTCCATCTTTCTACTTTGATATGTTTCCTATTGATGGAATTTTAGCTGGGTGTGCAAATTGTGATTTTCCTGCTCTGATATGATTGTGTGATTGTAGGTGCACAAAGATGCAGATGTGTTAAGGGGAAAATGTGCTTTTTCAGGAGGATCCTCAGTTGAAAAAAAAGGAGTGCGATGATGCAGAATGCAAAAGAGACATATTTTTCTTTCGTCTTTAATATTTATTTGACATTTGACTCCCCATGGATGAAATGAGAGTCTCTTTCTCTCTCTCATATTTTGATAATAGTTTGAATGTCAAAGTTGCTTAATTGCGCTAACGAAGCAACTATTTTCCAATGATGATTGAAATGTCATGAGAAAAAGAAGGGGGCACAATTTCTCTCTCTCTTTTTATACCATGCAGATGCAATGTGTGTGTGTGTAGTGTATCTTCTTGAGCTTGTCTCTTTCCTGCTGAAACAGCAATAATCAAAGATACACAACAGTTTATTCAGTTTGCAATAAGTTATACAATAATAATATCTCATAAATGAATGACTTTATTCGTAGTTGCAACATTGCACTTTCATTCCTTGCATCCTTTTTGCTGTGTGTGCGTTCAGAAATCTAAATTGGAAATAATTGTGGACTAATATTTATTATGCAGTTGGTGAATTTGTAGAATGATTAATTTTAATAAGAACAATCAAGATTATGTGAGTCTCTTTGTAGGTAGACGAAGAAGGATGACTTAGGCACGGCAATCCACATGTGCAATTTTTTTTTCAAATGTAGGAGAGTCTCTTAGTTATGTTAAACAGATAAGATGATCGTGTGTGTGTGTAGGGGAGTTTTGTAAGTACAATTTGTAATACAAGTCATAGAGGTGTCGAGTGCGGAGTGAGTTCCACAAGTATTTTTTGAATAATAATCTTTCTTGTACTATCAATATGCTGAAGAAGCAGTATTGTTGAGTATTGATGATGCGTACTCAAATTAGTTGATTAGCAATCCACTAATGACCATACAAAACTAATTATAGTGGACTCAGTGTCATGAGGTCGTCATTTCCCTTGTCATGTCATCTCTTCATTTTATTTTTGTGTGGTTCGCACTGTGCATCCGGGTTAGTAAGACCAACAGTTTTGTGTGCCTCTTATTTTTTTGCTCAATTTTCCTCTTTTTTATTGAATGAATCAAAAGAGCAGAGAAGGTGCGGTTGATTATGTGTGTGTGTGTAATAGGGAAGGAGGGAGGAGGAAAAAATTGGTTGAAATTGATAGGAAAGTAGGATAGATGGGAAGATGGTGAAAAAGTGCAAGTTTGTGCACAAATTTATGATTTATTTTACACACAAAAAAATTATTTTGATTCTTGTCTTCACGGGATAGGAATGATTAAACGAAGGGGGATGATGATGATAAGAGGAGAGATCGTGCTTGTCCTTTTTCTTAATAAATGTCTGCTAATTGCTGCATCACAAGTTGTTCAAAAAAGTTGCATCCCTGAGTTTGCAACTTTTGTATGAATCAATGAAATGTATACATTATACATGGATGTGAATGTAGAAAGGAGGAAAAAATTGAGTGTAATGAATTTATTTGCAAAAAATCAATATTGAATATGTATTGTAAAGTAAAGAGAAAAAAAAATTGTATGAGCCGTTCTTTCTTCATCAACGAAGAACAACAACAACAGCACAGCATGGACTGTGTTCAAATCAACTAATGTGGATAATGGAAGTTGTTGTTGATGCCGTTAGTTCTTTTCATGTATTTTGGTTGTAGGTAATAAAGAAAGGAAACTCACATCTTTGTCAAGGTTTTCAACTAGCAACAAAACTAACCTTCAAGTCGATTAGTGATTTTTTTAAAATGCATTTTTTAAAAATTGAATATACATGAACTGTCTATGATCCTCTTTGCGCGTGCCAAAAATCTTCTCTCTGCAAAAGAGACAATGAGAATGATTCATTTGGTTTTGTATCTGTATTTTGCCCCGTGTTGGACAGATGAGAATATTTTTTACAGTCTGAGGGCGAAAATCTTTCTTCAAGATGTATTAAATAGTATTTTTAGCTCTCTCTTAATTTATAATTGTGACGAGACAGGGAATTTTTCTACCGCCTTCCTTCCTTTTCAGTTCCTTTGGGGGAGGAGGGAAATGAGAGCGTCAGGTGCCAATTAAGAGGAAGAGAAAGAATCCATATAATATTCATCTTGACAAATTTATCATTGATAAGAAATTCTCTCTCTCTCACTTCTTTCTTAGAAGTGTGTGTGCGGAATTGGAATTGGAGATACCTGTACATGTGTGTGTGTGTGTTTTGAGCTCCTGTCTGTCTGTCTCATTCCCTGGTGAACAGGAAAGGCGGAAGGGAAGAGGGAGGAAAAGTAATTAAGGTGTAGGTGGTTATTAAAACAGAGAGTCTTGAAAAAAAGAGACTCAAAAAGTAGTCTCGTCTTCCCCTCCTCATCCTACATCCTCCATCCTCCATAAAGCACAGTGTGTACGTAATACATAGTATGTGTGTCAAGAGAAGGAGAGTAGGAAGTCGGGTAAAGAGAGAGAGAGTGAGATGAGTTGTTTTTTCTTGTCTATAAAATCCCGGGTAGTTTGTGCCTGTGTACAGTGTGGGCCTTCCTGTTCTGTTCATCTCTATCTATTTGGGTCTGCGGAAGCACCTGCTTCAAGACAAATAACAGAGGAGAAATCAATAGCTGTTTTATGTTTTTAATGGATATATATAGGGAGGGAGGGAGAAATAGCAAAAGCTCTCATCATCTCCCGCCCATGTTCATCATGTTCCATATATTCCATTATCCATTCAAGATGGTTTTGAGTGTTTTTTACTCTCTTTTTTTCACTCTCCACCTTCCTCCCCTCACTTTCTCTTCTCTTCCCTGGTGTGAGGGTGTGTGTGTGGGTCCATGGAACGTTTTTAGGTTCTTAAGTTACGTTACTGAAGTTACGAGCGTTACTTGATCTATCCTCATATATTTTTCCTAGCACTCTCTGCTTGTTAAAAGTCTCCATTTTTTTGGAATCCATCTTTTCTCTCTCTCTCCTGTCTGTGTGCGTGTGTGTCGGATGGAGGGTGTAATAATAATCAGCATATCATATTATAATCTCTGGTCTCTTGGTATTCCCCGTATTCTCTCTCTCTTTCGCTCTCTCGTCTGACTGGAGTGAAGTCTGGAGTCTTGTTCTCTCCAGTGCAGCGGATAAAAGACAAGGGTTTTTTGAGGGGGAGGATGGAGGAGGTGGAGAGTGAAAAAAACAGAATTTTGAGGATTCTATGAAGGGAGACGAAGGAAAGTGGTAAGTAATGTAATGTCAGTAAATGTAGATAAGATGGTTTAGCAGTCTGTTCGTGCTTACGAGAACTGCGTCCTTATCCGCATACAAAAATACTCATTAAAGACGCATCTTGGTTTCTCTCCCTCCCTCCCTCCCTCTCTCTCTCTCCAATCCTCCTCAACGGAGGAGGATCTTCTCATATATATCCTCGTGTAGGTTGTGTGTGTGTGTGTGGAGTGTAGTGTAACGTACGGGAGGAGAGTTTGAAGATGCTAAAGTTTCTCTGATGATGATTCTCGTGTTGATCCTGACTCTCCGACTCTTTACATCTCTCTCTAGCTTGGTGTGTGTGCTAGAATTCTAGTTTCTAGTTTTTCCCTATTTCTGGAATAAGAAAATAAAATAGAGAGAGAAGCTGAGACAGAGGGGACGATGGAGGAGGAGGAGGAGGAGAAAGAGTGAGGAGCACAGCAGGAGGAAGAATATCATTTGGGGAACATGAAATGTTCGTTCCTTATAATTTAAGTGGAAAAGCTTTTGCCTTCAGCTGCTGACTTGTTCTGTGTGTGTGTCTCTGTTCATGTCTATGTGTGTGTGTGTGTTAGAGAGGGCAGGATTGCCAAGGAAATTTCCTTACATCCTTCTCTAAACTCTTGGGCTAGAAAATATTTTACGAGACGTTACTTACAACCTGCAATTCGTCATTTGATCCCTCATTTCTCATTCTTCATTCTTTGTCTTCATATCGTATGAGGGAGGAGGAGGAGGAGTGAGAAACGAGAGGAGGTAGAACATGGAGTCTACACGTAGAGAGAGAGACGCAGGCAGAGAGAGAGAGAGCCGCAACAACATATCAGATTAACTTCATTTACTCAACTGTGAGTTGCAAAAGTAGAAAAAAAGAACTGGGCAAGCTGACACACACACACCCATCCTAGTGTGTGTGTGGTGTATGGAGGGAGAAAGAGAATACTGGAATTTCCAGTCTGGAAAGTGTAGTCATAAAAAATATATCTGGATTTAGGACTTTTGGAGGTCTTTTCCTGTGTGTATCTGTGCTACCCGTATGGAGACTGAAAGTGAGGAGGAGGCGATGTATCACATGAGGAGGAGGAGGTGGATGGGGTTGTACAGAAAGGAGTGATGATGGACTATAAAATAAATCATCATCATCACAATAATGATGATACTGGTATAAAAATATTAGGATCATTTATAAAGAGAGGAGAAGAAGGGAAAAGAATTGTGGACTTCTAACTACAACCGATCTGTCCCTGTCTCCTCTTTCCCTGTTCCTCTCCATAAGTAGTAGTGTGATGTTTGGGAGAGAATGGGAAGAGGAGGCATATAAAAATAAAAATGGGAAGGGTGTTCATGTATGGGACACCCTGAGACTCCTTTTATTAAATTAGGTAAAAGTGTGTGTGTGGAAAAAAGTAGGGGGATAATATGTAAAAGCACGTCTCCCTCTGAGGTCTCTTCATCTTCCCTTACTCTTGTACAAAGGAGAGAGAGGAAGGAATCCAGAGAAGACGAAATGGAGATTTCCCCTTGGAAGAAATTCTCTAAATCCTTCTTTTGCCTCCCCCCCCTCCCCTCCCTTTCCTTCCATCCTCTCTCATCAAATTTACTTTGAATAATTTGACTTGCGTGAAGCATACGGTCTTCAAATACACACACTGACACACACGGAGTGTACACAAGTTTATAGAGAGGAGGAGGAGAGTGTGTGTTGACTGTAGACTAGACAATGTGTAGTACGGAGTGTAGAGCCTTAATTCTTGAAAAGTTGGTCATAACGCCGCATATAATAAGAATAATAATATTATTATATTATGCTTGTCGGGCTTGGAGCGGTGGTGTGTATGCCCCCGTTCCTCCCTCCCTCCCTCCTGTGTGTGTGTGGACTGTGCAAATTTATTTTCTGACACACAGTCAGTTCCACTTCCATCTCAGCCTATTATGGCAAGGCAGAGATAAGACTTTTCTCGGGGAGAAAAGGAGACGGAGAGGGAGAAAGGAAGAAAAGCTGGGATTGTATGAAAAGTTGTGCTTTTCCCTCGGTTCCTTCCCTCCCTCCACAGACACACACACACACACAAACACTGTACTACTGTGATGAGGGGAGGAGGTTGTATCTCATACTTAGAAACAGAGAGAGAGGAGGAAGAGGAGGGGAACTCATATAGTGACTATCAAGTTTATTTACTAGCTGCTGGAGAAGTTGGTTACAAGTCTTGCAAATTGCTTGCCTTTGGCTCTTCCATCCATCCATCCCAAACTACATACACGCAAACGACAGGGACACACACACAGGGACACAGTACAGGGAAAGGCACAATATATGATGTACTTTCGGGTCTTTTGGCTTGCTTTCTCCCTGTCCCTCTTTTCTCTCTCTACTTTCCCTGCTTATCATCATGCAGTGAAAAGGCTGTGTTTGATAAACGTCAATCGACCCACATCGCATCGTCTCGATTCCAACTTACGAAAGGAAGGTGGAAGAGATGTTGATAGGTGAAGAAGATGTACACAATGGAAGATGGAGAGTGAGACTGAGCCAAACCTCCAGTCTTAATAATGTTTGGCATCATATTGTACATGTAAAGGGGGGATGGGGGGGTGTAGGAAGGAGGTTCATTGTCAGCTGTGTGTGTGTGTGTGTGTGTGGTGTACGTGTGTGTTCCATCAGAATCTATTATTTAATGTAGGGATGTACATTGTAACTCTCTTTCCTCAAAATCAATTCAATTCTCCTCACTACTCACTCACTCAACTTAAGCTCCTCTTGAGTAGACTGTAATGACAAAAGTAGGAAGAGTGAGACTGGGATGGAATAGTGGCCATGCCATCATGTACATGTTATTTAATGGACAGAGAGACTCTTCTCAAGAGATAGAGAGAGGAGGATGGGGATGAATAGGAAAATCCTGGAAATGGAAAGTGTGGCAAAATAGGAGTAGGATGAAGAGTGGAGTATGGCAGGCAGGCAGGCAGGTATTGCTAGTCCTATTCTTAAGTGCTCATCTCGGTAGATTTAGATGCTTTTGTTGTAAACCTATATCTCCACCCGTGTGTCTGTTCTGTGTGTCTATGTGTGTGTTTGTGTGGGGGAAGAGAGGAGGGGGGTTTGTAAATTAAAATCGAATTGGAAATTTTGAAGATTTTATCTTGACATTATTACCTAGTAGGCAGTAGGTAATACCTACACATAAATAGTGTGTGTGTGTGTGTTGATATGGAGTTGGATTTCCCCAGAGGGGTGAAACGTGTTGGATAATTAAATTGTTATTTGATTTGTGTAGTGTGTGGAGTAATGTGGATGTAATACGAATGTCATTATGATCCACTGATTTTATTTTGAATTTCCAGGGATGCAAGAAGGATGATATGACAGCTACAGCAGATGAAGTGGAAAGAACGTGTGGTAAAATTTCAGTTTTTTTTGTCATTTAATTAAATTCCTGGATGGAGGAATTTTTGGAAATTAATTTTTATAAATGTGTTATCTGAGGTACTTGAATGTTTCTCTTTTTTTTTGTGTCTGTTTAGGGCCTTGCCCTTTCAGGGGCATATATATAGGGCACCTAATTTTCTAATTATTTGTAGTGGTACCAACGAGAAGTTACTACAACATGTACATAGGAATACGGATCTATAAATTTTTTATTCAAATCGAATGTACTACTCAACAGATTCGTAATCATAATGTAGGATTTGAAGGTAATTGGAGTCGAGTGAGAATGTCCCTAACCATATCACTACAATTCTCATAGTATCCAGCACCCACTCCAATGTTAATAATCATGGATCGAAGCAAAAATTTAATCCTCCAAGCGATTCTATTGCTGGTGCAGGAGAAGAGACCAAGTGCCCAAAAAAATTCAGTCATGTATTTATCATCAAACTGAAACATAAGACATACAAAAGACAATACAATAATGGATCATAATTTGATGCATGGGGAATGATGTCAGAAAAATTATGTTGACAATTGTGACTTACAATATCATACTTGTCATCATACTCATCGTCTGCTTCCTTCTTTATATCATCGTCATCATCAGGATCAAATCCTCCATCATTAACTTTCTTTGGACCAGTACAGGATGTTTTCTTGGGAGCTCTGCCTGGGCCCAGAGCATCTGTCCGTTTCGCAGCTTGGACGCATAACATGTTCTTGGCATGTCCAGCCGTGACATATTCTTGTCGACACGTTCCGACATTAAATTTGAATTTGACTTGTCCATTAGATTTGACACGCTTCCACCATGACAAAAAAATTTTGAACTTTCCTACACATACAAATGGAACACAAGTATTAGACATGATCCGACAGTAGTATTAGTAGTACATGAAAAATTGCACAAAAATTAATAATATATAATAATTGTACCAGGATTATACACGAGACGAGCACTAATAGTCATATTAGTATCTTCAACATTCTCATTCAATACTTCGTTTCCATCCTTATCCACCTCGAAGAAATACCAACTTTGAGCACTAGGCACATCCATTATTCCACATTGTTCTCCTCTTTCAATAATTTGACGAACAATTGGTGGTAAATCGGGTCGTGTCAACAAGGGCAGGCCTTTCCGGTTTTCATCAATTGAGTAAAAGTGACTGATGGTTGTTGCAACTTTTTCACCTTTGACATACCAGGGGGATTTGATGTACAGATTGGTCATTTTACGTCCAAGAGCACGTGCGTCAGTTCCTGCTAATTCAGGGTATTTAGACCTAAGAAATTGAACAATAAAATGTACGCATTTACGTAATACCATTGTTGCACACATCTATTTACTATTGCCATATGTACAATAACTGGGTTTACCTAAGTAGACATTGGAGAGCGTAGCTTGACAGCTTATTGTTTTTCAACTTTATTAATTCTTCCATGACTTCTCCCAAGTCATAATTAGTCCCTGAATGGACAGGAATCTATAATAAAAAAAAACTTTGACCTGGGACAAGTCTCATTTCACCCCTAGGTCGAGGTCATTATATTTATTTCAACATACAAACTAAACTTCCAATATAGTGAATTCATGTAGACAGTTTGCTCAATACTGATGAAATCGATCATTAGTTGTTTTTTTGAAAAAAAAACAAAAAAAACTGTAATTTTCTTAATAATATCTTACCTATTTCTTACCAGGATTTTTCATTCCAGTAGGTACTATTTTTTCCCATTTTTTCAAAGACATTGGAGTGCCAGACAAGTAATACTGCTTTCCCAACACAGGGTCGACACCACTACGTAGCCATGTTGCGTGGCTCTGTCTTGCCTTTCCCATCGCTCGTTGTACGGGACCATTGTTATTTGTCAAAAAATGGTGACTGCGACAAATCAAAATAGAGTTATGAAAACCTGTACATAATATACATTATGTATGTAAAAATTTAGTTGTCTAGATTTAAGGGGAAGTTCTGGAAGAGTAGGTGTAGGGCCTTGATTCCAATGGCAACTAATAGGGCCAAGCAAGGGTCCAGAAGACCTGCTCTCGTTTGGGTTGGGGAGTACTTGAAGGGTCGTGACCGGGCTCAAAATGAAGCCAAAAAGTTGTTCTAGGGGTTGAGGGTCTTTCTGGGTTAGGACATTACACCGAACATAGTGTAAATATTCATTAACTGAAAAAGTGACACTCGTTTTCGCAACTTTCTGGTGACGCACCGAGCCATACTGGATAACCCCAAGACTCTACAAGTGTATAGCCTTGGACCCACACCACCGAGATTCGAACCCGCAGCCATTCCTCCCTGCAAAGCAGGCCGACGCTCTACGGATTGAACCACGGTGGTGTGGCATTTAATCAGAATTATATTTTATATCATATTTTAATATATAATCATATTTTAATTCATTTAATGCAGACATCAAAGTACTATACTCACTGTACAAACTTTGAGATATCAGTCGCAAAAACTTTGTCTCCCCGAATATTTTTGATGGCCATATAATTGAATGCAGAGTAAGGGATATTGGTCTCTCGTGTACCAACATTACTCTCAGTCACTTGCTTCTTCTTCACTTTCGGAACACTAGGACCATCATCGGTACAATTTTCACTTTGACACGACGCTTTCGACTTTTCTTTTTGACTGGAATTGGGGATGATGAGCGAGGAGGGACAAAATCACCGAAGGATAATTCATCAATTTCTGTTTCTTCGTCAATCACATCAGTCGTATCCATCTCGAGAAAATCATCCAAATATTCAACAGACTTGTTCATGACTTTTAGAATTGATGTTAACTTGTTACTTGACATTTCTAATACTTCTGACAATTTGGAAGACTCGGCGTCTCGAAGGATTGGATATAAATTACGAAGGAGAATACGAGTTACTTCAATTTTTGACTGCTAATGGACAAAACATAAAAAAAATTTTATTGAAGAATTACTACTAGTACTCTAACAAGATAGAATACATTGAAGGAAAAATATATGTATTGTATTAATATTAAACTTTAGTACTTACCTTTCCTTGTGTGTCAATAATACTTTCCATATGGGAAATCCAGTCTGGATATTCTTCATCCGGATTGGGTGGAAGAAGAAAGTCTAAATTGTCTTTAAAGTCGTCGATATTAAATAGACTTTGCGATGATGATGGTCTACTAGACTCATCAAAAAAAACCTGACTCATCACGGGAATTATCATCGTCGTACCCTATGTCAAACAATACATACACACATACAAATTTCATGCAAGAAGTTCATAGAAAGAGTGTAAACCAGAAAGATTACAAATACGTTGATTTACCTGTTCGTAAGAGTGGAAGATTTTCACTCGAAACGCCGGTCGACAAAATATTGTCCTCTACCACTTTAACTTTTGTCCGCGATTTCCTACTGAGAGCCATGACTAATTGACTCTCTTAAAAACTTGTTTTGAGTGTGATAGTTAAGTAATTGTACACGAAAACTGAAATTCATTTAGCTAAATACGAAATTCGTCCAACGAATTTTTAAATTCTAGAAAGGCGCAAAAAACCAATGGCTTGAGTCTAATGTATTCAGTTGTGTCCATTTCCATTAAGTTCCGTACATACATATTATTACGAACCAAAAATGTATGTATTGAATTAGTAATAAACTTTTTTTCTCTTTGGATGCCCACTAGACCGTGGCCGTGTCGGGGGCACTCATAGGCCTTACTCTCCTCCTCATAGTGGATGTACACTACCGACTAAATTCTAATGGGGAGTTCACAGCAGCCGCTTATGGTAGTATTCGAGGGACAGGGTCCGGGGGTGGGGCAGTCAATATCGTGACCGGAAATAGTATTGATGGTCAGGATATTGGAGGAGCAGGGGGTGGAGCAGGAGGGACAGGACAGGGTCAGGATGGTCAACCACAGAGTCCAGAACATCCTTATGCAAATAGTAAAGGGGCAGCTGTTGGAGGGGCTGTGAGACAACCACTCGATGATCCTCAATTCCGTGTCAAACATGACAAAGTTCAATTCGCGCAACCGAGTAACATTAGTCATATCACTCTCAAGTGAGTTTTTTAAAATTCAAATTTGTCCTCTTATGTTCTTTTTTGGGTTTTGATTCAATTGATTTTTTCGGTTCGAATTTACAGAAGAAATAAAGTTGGTAACAACGAGGTGGTTGAACCACCAGACTCATTCAAAGGTAAAGTATTTATCATTATATGTCATGGATCACTTAAGAATTTATTTGTAATCTAATTGTGGTGGTTTCTTTTCCTTTTATTATTTTTTTGAAATAAAGATCTTTGGGCAATGCTTGACCCAAATGGGAAAGGCTTTGTAATTTTGGATGGTGTGGAAAAGGACAGTCCCACCATTGCTGAAGTCCTACACATAGAGACTGAGTAAGTCTCTCCATTTGTTATTATTATTACTTCTCTCCTAGAAATTCCATTTGTAGTCTTTTATCGTTGTTAGCACCATTTCCTCTTTTTCCCTCTCTCCCTCAAAAACTATGTCAGGTCTACATTATGTAATATGAAGATAGACTATTGTATAGGTATAGAGAACTAGCAACAAAATATATTCAGATAAGGATCTCTCTCTCTCTTTTGCTCTCCTTGTTTTATAAGTTTACACGTTGTGACTATAAAATAAAGGGAGGGGAGAGAAACTTCTTAGAATTTCTCCGGATTAAATATTCAGAATTTTTAAGACCCCGCCGACACGATCTCTCTCTCTCTCTCTCTCTCTCTTCCTCTCTTCCATTATGATATCAATCCAATAAGGGAAGTAAGACAGAGTAAAGTAAAGTATAGTGGAGATGAGCTCACTCCAGAATTTGCGTAGTAGTCTCTCTCTCTCTCTTTTGGAGTCATTGAAGGACAGATGGAAATGAATTGAATAATGAATAATTTTCAGAATGTATTGACGTGGTGTACACTCACAATGAGATGAGGAGGAAAGAGAGAGAGAGCAATGACGATGACTGGGCATCTCAAGTTTTCACACACAAAATATTATATTAGTATTACTGGATAAAATTGAGGGGGTGGAGGATGAAGGAGAGAGGAGAGACGAGCTGTGGAGAATGAGAATTGAGAGTTTTGTGGTTGGGTGTCGAGAGTCAGTGGAAGAGAGAGAGAGTGCGGTCGTATTAAAAGCCACGAAAGATTCTTCCCAATGACAAGGACAACATGAATATTTATAGTGAATATGGAATAAACTTTGTAAAGCTTCACTTTGCATTACTTACCTCCTCTCTCTCTCTCTCGTGTGTGATGTTCAATGTGATGTTGTGTGTATGTACTTTCTTTGGTGTGTGTGTGTGTGTGTGTGTGTGTGTGTGTGTGTGTGTCAGGCTACCCATTTACACGTTCGATGTTCGATGCCCGCTAACTGAACTACACCTAAAAAAGTTTCTCCTCCTTTCTCTCCATTTTTGTTCTGCGGGGACGAGTGAAACTCTAAAAGCTTTGAGCACTTTGAAAGTGAGGCGCGGGGGAGAGTGTGTGTTTTTAGAGGAGGTGTAGGAAAGAAGGGTAGCTTTTAATAAAATGGGACAGCTCTAGCTGTAGCTCAGTCACAGCTTTGAAGAAATTAATTCTGTCGACTCTCCTGCCTTTGCTTTAACACACACAAACTGTACACTTTATATGGACCACTTTGTGTGTGCCTATATGTGTGTGTGTGTGTGGAGTCGTGTTCAGTTCCACTCGGCCGTCTTTACTTTGAAAAGTCTTTGACTATTTTAAGTCTGTTCATATGATGGTGCATGACCGAGGAGATGACATGAAGATGAGAATACTCTCTCTAGTTCTCTATTCGACATTTTACAATCGTCTTGTATAACAATGTGCATGGAGAAATGGAGGGTGAGTGTGTGTGGAAGGGAGAGAGAGAGAGAAACAGAGGAGCAATCAAAGGATGAATGAATTAGGGAACATCTATTAAAAAACTATCAACCGTACTTTTGTCTTCAAGTTTTTTGATTCATCGACCTCCTCTCTCCCTCCTCATTTTATTGCATTTATACACTCGACTCTCCGTTCTACTAACACACACACACATACACAGCCACGTCCAATCTCCTCCTAAATTTGCAATTACAAATAAAAGATGATGAAATTCTTTCATCATTTACTTCCTCCGCCTCCGTTCTCTCTCTCTCTCTCCTTCTCTTGTATTGTATGCAATGAAGAGTTCGTCAGCAGTTCCAGTTCTAATTTCCGTCCTATTTTTTCTCTCTCTCTCTCTCTCTTCATCATTTTCTCTGAGTATATTATATAAAATTCTATGAATGACTGATGAGACTGACTGAACGGAGATGAGATGATTTTCAGAATCAAAAGAGGGGCGTGGGATTGAAAAATAGTGTAGATTGGAATGGGATGGATCATAAAGATCAAGAATCTGGATTCAAGATGATTAAAAAAGAAGGGAAAAGTTTTTTTTGGGAAATGTGAGACTAATCTAAAAGAAATCTCTTTTCTTTTTTTAAACAAGGAAAAAGTTTGGGTGGGGATGGGAAAAATCCCCTGATCAATTTTCTTTGTAACTTTTGTATAAATGGGATGAAGTGGAAGTGGAGTATTTACATTTTGTTATAAAATATGATTATTTATCTTTGTGGAACAGACCTTGTCAACGTAAGGTAAAAAGAGAGAGAGACACATACACAAGGAAAAGGGATTTTTTTGTCGCACGTAGATTGTAGAAAAAATAGAGAGAAAATGGAGGGTTGTTTGTTTCTTGTGTCTCTCGACTGAGGAGACTTTTTATCTTTGTGATCCTTTTGCACGATGAGTAAGAACGAGAAGAAGTAGAGACGTGGTTGTTCAGTTTCTACCTTTTGGAATATTGAAAAGAGAGAGAGATTAATGTCGTGTGTTTTTGTTTTTTTCTTGTCAATGATTTTTCTATGGGGAAAATACATCATTTCTTCACAACACATCTCTTCAGATATTCATGTCGTCCTCTCTTATCTCTGCTGTAGTTACGCCCAAGCCAATTTTGGAATTATTTTTGAAACTTGTCAAAGACAGAGACTAAGAGACGAGAATAGTGTAATCTCCTCCTCTAGTCGCCCATACACAGAGAGCAATGAATTGATTGAAATATTTTTCTAATTTGGAAACCTGGGGGAAGAAGAATTTTGACTAAGAAACGAGCATGATTGAACTGGTCGTCCAAAAAAGAAATCCACACACACACACTCACTCTCACAAACTCGTATGGGTGAATGTGCGTGTGGACTTTTCACTGTTGACACATCAGGGAAATGGACATGGAGCGTGTGTTACTTGTTTTGACTTCGTAATTTATGAGTAGCGACAGTCATTCCTTTTTTTCCATGTCGGTAAAGGATGAGGAGGAGGAGGAGGACGTCAATCGTCATATTTATTTCCCATCTCCAGTCGCTTTCTCCTTTGATTTATAGTGTTGTGTGTTGAAGAGTGGAAATATTTTGTCATTTGTTCTCTCTCCCTCACACACTTTCCCTCTCTCTCTCTCTCTCGTTTTCTCCATCCACATCTTTTCTCGGAGTGTACAAAAGGAGGAAAAGGAGAAATTTTTGACTCGTTTGATGTTTTCACTGAGTCAAAATCTGAGAGTGTGTGCGTGGATGGGTACCACTTTAAAGATTTTGTGTGTACATTTTCCCGTGTCCAATGTTCCACACACACACGCACACACAGTCTGAGAGTGTGTTGAGAAAATTCGAAAAGGAAATACCCAAAATATTCCTTATTTTCAACTATGTGTGTAGGGGTGTGTGTGTTGTCTACTGTCATTTTGGTGTCTTTTGATGTCCTTGTCAATACAACCATGCTCTTTGAATTTTCAACGACCTAGTCTCTCTCTCTCTCTGAATACACACACACACACACACACTCAGTCATATGTTAGAGTAATCAAAAATAGTGAAAAAGGGAAATAAGGCGAATAAAATACATATGCGTTGTGTGTGTGATAGAGAGAGGGAAAGAGAGAACATTCGAGTAGGGGAAGGAAATGTTGGCAAATTTGATGAGAAAGGCGGATCATCTATAAATAATGATGAAAGTGAAGGATTGAATTCATCATTTTCGTGTAGAGCCGTAGAAGGGACGGAGTGTTTTGTGTGCTGTGTGTGTGTTTGTGTGTAGGGGTGAGTATTTATGAGCACACAAGTGTGTGCAGCCCACATTCTGCGTGACACACTCACACATGTAATTTTTCTCTTTTGATGCTATTTTTTGTCCGCAGCCAAGGAGACCCCTTGACTTTGTACCGATTTACAATCTATCAATTTTGTTTTTTGGGAGAATAATACTCTCTTTCTCTCTCTCGATGTGTGTGTGTGTACTAGTGTTTTCCCCATTTTCCTCTTTTAAATTAGACTAGTGTAGATTCTTTGATGTTGATTTTCATTTAACTTTTTTTTCCCCTTTTGCTTTGTGACACTCACAAAATTTGTTGTTTGCAAAAAAAATCCAATGAGATTCTCCTTTAGCCTGCACGCACACACGCATACAACTAGATAGTGAGTGTGTGTGTTTTGGAGTAAATGAGTTTTCTTTCATGTGGCTGGTAACAAAACCTTTGCAAAAAAAACATCAAAGGAATTGGGATGCGAAATTTTTTCAATGTTTTTTTCCTCTTCTTCCTCCGCCTTCTCGTCGTCATCCATGTACGATTGTGCATCCACTCAGTCACTCTCGGGGAAAAAACCTGTTTTTGTGACAAACTAAATAAATTCCAAAAGTTGGGGCACACAACATTCAACAGTGTACAGAGTTTCTACACTCTGTAGGTATGACAGAAAAAGGATTTTGCTGGTAGGCAAGATTTGACTACTTGTGACTAAAAACTGTGTTAGTTTGCATTAAAGAGGAAAAAATGTTGTAGGTTGATGTTGTGATTAAATTAGAAAAAAACCATTTTTAATATTACGAGGGAGAGAGAGACTTTAATACTTAAGTTTTTAATGAACGTGATAAACACTTTGAAGTCTGTCCACGTCGAGACAGTTGTAAAAGTAATTGGAATGAGAGTAGAGTGTTGTGTGGACTGTCTGCACTCTCACTCCACAATCTGTGTATGAAAATAATACACACTCACACCCACCCATGATGAGCCTTGATGTTAAAGAATTTTGACTTTACTTTTTTATTTGTCAATTTTCGTGTTTGAGTGGTGTGTGCGGTGTGGATGTGTGGAGCTGGTTGAGCTAGAGGTTAGATTTTATAATGATGTGATTGAGCAGGGCACACTTTGGTACTTTGTATCTGTTCAAAAGCTCACAGCTGTTGTTGTTGCCCTTGTGTTTGTGTTATTTCTCCTAACCCGTGGTAATGATGATGTTGACTGGTTGTTCTAACCCCCTGACCCTGTGACATAGATTGGGGTGATTTAATTTTTTTTAATAAAAATGTTACTCACTTTGTAGTAGTGCATTTTGTGTGTAACATTTGTAATCAAATTATGATGTGATGAGGACAGGGGCACACATGTATAGAGAGAGAGGGAGACAGGAACAGCTTGCACTTTTGTTGATACAAGGTTTAGCAGGAGGATTCTCTCTCTCTCTCTTTTGTGTGTCAAACCAGACTAGTAAGGATAAAGAGAGGGATGGAGAGACTAGGTGCAGGAGCTAACAATTGATGATTTATGTATTAATTATTGGTGTGATGTGTTGTTGTACTCATTATGAACTGTGTTGTCTGTTACAGAGGAAGACCAAATTTGACTTACTTTGAGCGCTTCCAATTATTCATTCGTAAACAGTCAATGTACGAGGAGGATGACAAGATCATAGAGGGGCTTCTCCATCAAATGACCACTGAAGACATTGTCCACATTGAACAGAAAGATGGAGGAACTCAGCTGAAATTAATTATGGACTTTGAATCCAATGGTCAAGCCATGTTCAAACCTATGAGGTGTGACATTCATTACTGGCAGTGTATAAATATGAAATCTTATGTATAAATGAGTTTAGTTATTTAATACTTTTTCTGTATTGACTTGCAGATTTGCTCGAGACCAGGGTAAGAATGAAATTGGAGACAAATTTTTTTGTATCAGTTTAAATAGGGTTTAATAGTGTGTAACATGATTTGAATTGTTTGTTTTTTTTCATAGAAACGCTTCCAAATCATTTTTATTTCACGGATTTTGAACGGCACAATGCCGAGATTGCTGCCTTTCATCTTGATCGTGTACTTGGATTTCGGAGGTGATTTTCCTTACCCTTTCTCCTCCTTCAAGAAAACTATGCGTAGTTTGATATTTGATAGCTTGAGAAAAGTGGGGGAACTCGAATACAAACACACAGACATGGACACCTTGTTAAAAAGGATAGGATTGGGAAGAGATATCAATTTTATTTACTATGAAAAATAAAAATGTGGGGAGAAAGGATTCCATGCAAAAAAAGTGATCGTGAGAGTCTTTGATGTAGAGAGAATGGTAGTCAAAAGAAAATATGTAGAGTGTAGACACAAAAAAGGAAGATAAGATAGAATTGTGGAGGAAATTATTGACATTTTGAGATAGTAGTACACAACACAACACACACAGTGTTCACTCCACTGTACACACATAACATTGTCAGAGGGAGTAAAAGGTTAATGTGTACTAATGTGTGCCTTTTTTCTCTCTTTCTGTACTTGTTTTTTATGTTGGATCTCAAGGGCTCCGCCATGTGTTGGAAGATTGCTCAATATTAGTAGTGGTAAGTTTCATAATGTAATGTACAATGTATTTACTATGTGAGTCATTCCTTTTGATTACAATTAAAAGGGGAAAGGTTGAAAATGATGGAAGAAATTAAATTTTTATTAATTTGACTCATTTTTCTTTTAAACTTTTTCAGAAATTTATCCATTAGCAGAGGGTCAGCTCCTTCATACTTTCTTTGTCTCCCCCGCAGGTAAGAAACTGGATTCACTTTTGTTCCCTCCAAATTAATTTTTTTTTTCCCTACTCCTAATTTCTAGGAAAAGGTTGTGAAGACCTTCACAGGACAAGCGTTTTTAATTAATTTTTTCAAAGAATGAACATTTTTTATGTTTGATGTACATTATTTAAAAGGCAAATGTCAAGAAAGATTTTTGACAAAAAAGATTTGTTGACAAATCAATTTAATTAAAATTATTATATATTTTTGTGTGAATAGGAAATATTTGCTTCCACGGGAAATGTTCATATTATTGCGATACAGGTACAGAAAACTTTTCATACACAAAATTTATTTTTAGACGCAACTCAGTGGAACTTTTGTGTCAAATTCAATTGTAAGGAAAATTTTAGACTGAAAAGTTTCTTTGTAAAAATTCCCATGTACAGCTCATTCAATTTGTGGGAGTCCAGACATGTTGGAAGGATCGTTTGCCGCCTTTCTTCCTCCAAAAGGTTTGTCAATTCACAACCATTTCATTATTTACTCTACTACTGTGTCAGTATGCCATTGACAGTGTGTCCTCTTCATCCATGTGTGAGTAGTGTAGTGTGTGGAATGGAGAGAATAGAGAAAAAGATGAGGAAGAATGTATAGTTGCCGATTTTCAATAATCTGTATCCTTGTAGTCTTTGCCAATTTTCCATTGCTATAGACATTTGCCAAAGTTGCTTCTTTCTGTTGACAGGAGAGAGACAGAGAGAAGGAGAAGAAAGCTATTTAGAATGCAAAAATCTTTTGCTTTCTAGTTTTTTTTCCTTCTGTTCTGTTGATCCTAGTCGATGTGTGTGTGTGTACTCTTATAAGAAAAATATGTTTGAGGACACTAGTCTGCCTCTTCTTGATGGTATCTTGTTTTATCCATTTCCTCTTCTTCTGCTTGTAATCCCATTTCTTTGCCAAGTCTCTCTCCGCTTGGTCCTCCTGGGACACCCCGAGAAAGTCACTATCCAGCTGGAGGTCATAAATTAAGGATTGGATGTGTATATCTCCACACACAAACGCTCACACAGTGTGTGTGTGTGTAGATTTCCTGTTCAATCGAGTGCATTGTGTAATTATTCTTTTTCATTGCTCTCCCCCTCCTCCTCTTCCTAGTCTAGTCATGTCTAGTCATCCATTGACATTTATTTTATGGGGTGCTGTTGATTTTAATTTGATCTAAATGTGATTTCATTCTTTTACACATTACAGAAGCGGCGGCGAGGAAAGTCTGGCGTCATCCGTGGAGAAGAAGCTACCACAAGAGGTAATCTTTCTTCCTGAGATACATTTTGTTATTAATTAATTGGAGAATTAAGACAAATTTTGTTTGTTGTGCTGTGGACTTTTAGGAGGAAAGCTCAATGGGAAGTCGACTCTGACTGTAAGTAGCTAAAGATTTTCTAAGCACTGTTAATTAGTTGTTTTTGAGGATTTAATGTGATTAATGTGTGTGGACAGATTGTGACCTGATTCGGTCGACACCGCCGTATGACCGGGGTCGCCGACTACTTGACATTGTCGATATGGCCATATTCGATTTTCTCATGGGGAATATGGACAGACATCATTACGAAACTATTCGAATGTAAATTTGAAGTTTAAGTAAATGTTTTAAATGAAAAAAATGGAAATTTTTTGACTAATTGTAATTAAATAAATGTTGTAGGTTTGGAAACGACACTTTTCTCATCCACTTGGATCATGGAAGAGCTTTTGGACGGGCGAGACATGACGAAGTGTCAATTTTGGCTCCCCTCTATCAATGTTGTGTCATTCGCAAGTACGTCAAACAAAGGGCTTTAGTAATTAAGAAGAGAGAAAATATTTTTGTTATTAATTTGACATGTTTTAATTTTTTGACATGACACAGGTCGACTTTAGAAAGACTTCTCAAGTAAGTTTTTATACAAATTTTGTAAACAATTGGATGAAAAGGAAGAAATTGCTAATCATTTGTCCCTCATTTTAGATTTCATCACGGTCCAGTCCACTTAAGTGATGCCCTCCGAAAGTCTCTGCGGAAGGACCCCTTGGACCCAATCCTGTGGGAACCTCATTATGCAGCTATTGACCGTCGACTTCACCTCATCCTCAAAAGTGTTCGCCAGTGTATCAAACAACGAAAGGAAGCCAGTGCAGAGCAAAATATAGACGAAATCATTATCGACGACTCATTTTGATTCATCAAAAAATTACGTTTAACTACTATTATTATTTAGTCTATAATTACTTTAGTCCTTGAGTTATTTTTAGTGTTGTAGGAAAATAGTTAGTACATGTAGTGTTTTACTGTAGTTGTAGGAAAAGGGAAGAAGAGCTATTTTTTCAAGTTTCATGTTTTTATTCCCTCTATTTATATAGAGTTTTTTTTGGAAAATTCTTTCTCTCTTCCAATTTTCCACACAAGATTAATCTTTATCATTAGTTGCAAGATTTAGAATTGAGACACGACAATTTTTTTCTTTTTGAAAACATGTGAATTATGTTTTTACAAGAAAAAATATACACACAAAGGGATAAAACTGGAAATTAAATAGTGTGAAACATTTTTTCCCTCGTTTGTTCCCTCTCAACTCAGAGGAAAAAGGGACGACGACAAGGGAGAAAGTTTTACAATTTTTACACAATGAAACTAGAATCTGGAGAAACTTGCTTTTCTAATCTTTTTCGCTATTCTATTCTATATTTGTAATCTGTTTTGTTTACCCTCCTTCTTCTTGATATGGGATTATGAGAGATTTTTAACTTACTATTCAATGTTGATTAATCCTATCCACACACATTGAATTTGAGTTGATCCTCAGGAAAAATTGTTATTTGCTGTACTACATGAGTATATTTTCAATATTTTTTGTGACTGACTCTCTCTGTCTCTCTCTCTCTCTCTCTTACATTTTTCGTGAAGGGAAACAAGAAACTTACATACAGTGTACCAGAATAGAGTGTGAATATGAATGTGTGGTTTTTTTCAATTTAAATGGGGTAATGAATTAATCCAACTTGTATTTCTCGTACAAGTGCATACACAGTAAACACACAAAGAAAGTCAGAGGGTATTTTGCAATCAAAACTACTTGGTGCTCTTCCTGGATTTTTCTAATCTAATCTCTCAACCTAAAATCTTAAGGTATTAAGAATATGAAGTGTGTGAAAGGGAATTTTGAAATTTAATTTTAAATCTTATAGTCTGTCATTAGCTTAACATAATTTGTGCATACATAGGTACATATAAACAAACAGACGCGAGTGAAAGTCAAGATAAAGAGAAGAAGAGAGAGAAATTCCCAGTGTTAATTATATGTCTTGTCATCTTCTTCTCAAAGTGGATGATTGACAAATTATTTTTAAATAAAAATGATTTAATTGTAGTTTAACATACACGTAAGTACACTTTGTCGGCGTACTTTATTTAGGATAGAAGAAGGAGGTAAGTGTTGTATAAAAAATACACACACATATACAACACAATTACATTATGCTGAATAATGGTGCTTTAATTTTAATTTATCCCAACTTGTGTGCAAACAATCAAAAAGTTGACGATAGATAACGAATCAATGAGGAAGAGAACATACTATAATAGTGAAAATATGTATGATGTGGGTTCTTGGTCAATCTAATTTAATAATTTACGTATTAACTATTATGTTATGTGGTAGCCAGGTTCTGATTAGTATAAGTTTTTTAATCCTTCAATTCGATTAATTTAAGATGTGGGGGAAGTGAAATTATTTCTTTTCTATTTTATATGGGTATCTAATCACAAGGAGTTCATTTTTATTTTATCTAGTATTTGGTTTCTACTACTGTAGTTAATTTTAAACACAAAGAATGTTCTTTTGTTGTTTTTTTTCTTAGCTAAGTTTTGGCAGTAATTCCCATATTCACCTAAACACAGGGAGAGAGGGACTTGCCAAAAAATGAACCACAGAATGTACCTACATATTTAAATTTAATGAAATGATACTTATTTGTTAATCTTTAATCAAAAAGAGAGACAAAGGAGGGACACTCACGAGGATAATATGAAGAATATATATTTATTTCTACATTGACTGTAGTGAATTTTTTGTACATAAAAAGTACATTGATATTTATTATAACCACTTTTGAGACCGAGATTGGAGGGTCAGGTCGGATGAGGATGATGGGTCATTTTTCTACTTTCCTCCCATTTTGAGGATTGCTAATTAAAAAGTCAGGATGTCAGGATCAAAAAGAGAAAAAGCATTAGCAAATTGAATACATACAAAATAATGTGTTCAATCATTTATTAGATACCAGCTTTTTGTCAGAAAATACTATTCTATGTACTGTATATATTAATATCACACAATTTGTGCCTTCCTGGTATTTCTTTTTCTTTTGAGGTTGTGATTTAATTTAAAATTTTACAAGAAACAAATAATTGATAATTGTAATAGAATGTAGTGGATGCAATTGCATTTAAAGTCACAACTCTGTACAATGAGGAGGAAAAGGAGAACCTTTCTCCTGTCTCTCTCATCCATCTGACCCTTCAATATTTGTGTATTTATAACTATGATTTCTCTCCTTTCTTTTAATAATCTCTTTGTGTTTAATTGTTAGGTAATTAAGTTTGATTCTGCAAAGAAACAAGGTTTGTGACTGCTAACTATGATTATTCACTAATTTTGAACGCTCACAACAATTTAATTTATTAACAAATTTTTTGCCAGGGTCATGAAAGTGCCTGGCTGTGTCAGTGCAGTTTTGAGATAAGGGGAAGGACGAGTGTAGAAGAGTCAATTCAATTTTAATTTAAGTTTAAATTAAAATTAAATTTAATAATATAAAAAAATGGTGGTGTATGGAATATGTGAATGATGGAGGAACACATAGCTTTAACAAAAGAAGTACAGTTTGACTGTTGTATTAATTTATTTATGTTGTAGTTCAACGAGAGTGTGTGTGTGTGTGAATTTAATTTTAGATTAGTATTTTTTAAAAAAAATCACTGCTGCTTCTGTGCGACGAGCTGAATCGTTAGTGCTTACAAAATATTTCAAT
This sequence comes from Pygmarrhopalites habei, assembly GCA_009870185.1. Classification (NCBI taxonomy): domain Eukaryota; kingdom Metazoa; phylum Arthropoda; class Collembola; order Symphypleona; family Arrhopalitidae; genus Pygmarrhopalites; species Pygmarrhopalites habei. Next base: position 18,018 of record WJFB01000806.1, on the reverse strand, counting down.
AATTTAATCATGTTGTACATTATTTATTTATTGAGTAACACATAAATATCGTGTGTGTGACTGGTGGTGTGTGTCAACGTATCTTCTGATGGAATCATGACTAGTAAAGATGAAGGAGGAGGAGAAGGATTTTCAAGAGAGAGAATGAGAGGAAGAAAGATGATCACAAGTTTGTACAAGGATGTGAAAATTGTGATACAAAAAAAATAATTTTTTTTGATGTGAATTTTTTGTGTGATTTTCAACGAAAAACAAAAAGTGAACAAAGAAATTGTGAAGGACGCGTGCTTGTGTGTGTTTGTGGGTCACACCGTGACCTGGAACTGTGTGCTTGCGTGGATTTTAGTATGGGTAATATATAATAAACAACACACATATTTATTTACTTATGGTACTCTACAACTGCAGTAAATTTCAGATTAGGTAGAAAAGAGGAAACCTTAATTTGTAAAATTAGAATTTGTGTGTGAAAATTTTTTACGTTGTTGTGATTTTAAGAGCTTTTTATTTTAAAGAAAAACAAAACAAATTAAATGATGTTGTGAGGATTAACTTTAGTTATCATACACACACACACACGGAGACACACAGAAAATACTTGGTTGACATGTATTAAACGTGTGTGTGAAATATCGTTAGATTCGTCAGTGATGAATCATCACTGATGATGATGTAAAACTATAATTACTGTATATGTAAACATACACGCATATCTTATTATGATGAACCTCAAATCGCAAAAAAATGATGTAGGGAATTTTCACAAAAGGACATGAAATTTAATACACACTGATATATTTACAAAGAAAGGATATTTATAAAAATGGGTGTCAAAAAAAGGCTACAATTTTAATGGGGAAAAATATTTCTCTTCCATATCCAATATCCCCCTTCCTTCCTTCAAAAGAAACGATGAGAATTTTAATGCACATTTTATTATGATCGAAAAAAGTCTCAATTATACTTAATATTGATAATAGGGGAAAATGTGAGTGTCCAACTCTCTTTTTTTTAAAAAAGAAGGAAAAATGGTCGGGAGAGATTCCAATTTTGAAAAATCAAAAACTTTTTAAATATAACATTAAAGTATATAAATATTATACAATTACAATATATAAGATGAATATTTATATTGACAGAATAAAAATCTATAGTTTGATGAGATGAAAAGAATTAAATATGTAAAACTGTAAAATAATATATTATGAAGAAAAAAATATTATTTATTGACGACACACGCTGTCTGAGGTGCAAATGAACGGAGAACAGAGTTAACTTTTAACTGCGAAGGAATTTTACTGTTAAAATATAGGGAGAGAAGAGCTATATATTCGTAAATTCGTATGATAATTAATACACATAAATTAATGTGTGTGAGTGGCAGCAGCCAACTTCTTGTATGTAAAAGAAATTCATGTGAGTTTTAACATTTTACAGACGACGAGTAAAGACGGGATTTACTACTTGGAGAGAGAGACACGATAAATATAATTATTACTACAATATATTTAAGATCTACACAATATAAACAAAAAAAAATATGAGACTTTCTCCTATGATTTAATATAGTGAGACATGATTAATAATCATTGATTATTATGATGACGCTCCGCACGCTGTTGACGAAAAAAGGAGAGAAAATTACAATGTGAAAAATAAAATTATGAAAAAAAAAATGTACTGAGTATTATTTTGACGGTGGAAAAATATCATTTTTCTTTTATTCATTGAGTCATACATTTTTGTGTAGCATTCAATCATCAAACAAACACACATTCAGTCGTCAACAATTAACCACACACACAACAAACAGTCATACACGTACAAAACAATCAAACACACACACACGCACGGCAGTCATTCCAGGCATTGAGAAAGCATTGTATTTTGGGATTGAAATTTGTGATCATCTCTGCGTGCATTATAAACCAAAACTGATTTTTAATTCGTCAGTTGCTTTGGCGAGTATTTTGCTTGAAAGGCATTTTGTGTGTGATTTTGAGATTTCCGATCGTTTTTCTGGGGAAAAGCAATGGAAATCAAAGCTCATTTTGGGTAAAAAAAGATTCCACATTTCTTAATATTTTGTACATTTTTGTATTGTGGTAAAAAGGAGCCGTTTTTTTGTACATTCATCATCCACACACACACACGCACAATCAGTCGTACATTCAAAAACCACATTCAGAACACAGTCATTCCTTCACAACAGTCAAAAGACAATTCAAGAAACCAAAAAGGGAGAAGTAGATTAATGTCAAAACAATATTTTGGAGTACATATAAAAAAACATAATAAAAAACATAATATCAACTTTACAAAAAAGTACAACAAGGCAGAGGAGACAAAAAATCCATTGTAAAAAAACATTTTGAGTTCAAAATCCTCTTTCTTCAGTATACAACACTTAGGAAGAGGGTTTTCCAGGTATTTTTTCTCTTTTCGAAGGGACTAAGGAACAAAATTGAGTTGAATAAGTGAGTCAGTGAATTAAACACTGGCACTACGAAGTGCTCCCATGATTTGACTGGACGCGTGTGGACAACCTCGGTACACTTTTGAACACACCTGAACCAATCACAAGAGCAATAAACAAGTTAAGTATATTTTATTCATCATGTATTTTTGCAAATCATCAAGAATTTCGCAAGGGTCTTACATGAGAGTCTCGGGCGGAGTTTCCGAGGAGTGCGGCATAAGCGTAAGAGATTTTCCCTCGACTTACCAAATGAGGATCAGGTAGACTCTTCTCTCCCCTGTCAATCAATTAAGTCATTTTAAATCTCAACCACGGAAGAATTACAATAATTAGCATCAAAAAATTCCTTTTTGTCTCAAAAACTAAGGGAAAATATGTCAGACTCTGCTTTTTGCAGTGAAAAATAATGCATGTGTGTAACCACAAAATCTGTATGATTATGATTCAATTTAGCCATATTAATTTCTAGTCTCAAATTTCCCGTCCTCATAACGGGATCATGCCTCATTGACAAGACAAAGAGAGAGAAAAATTATTATGCGACTCGCTTCACCAAACAAAAATCACATGTGCACCCAAAACCAACCATTCCTTTTGGAAATGTGGAAAACAGACAATATCCCATTGTACACTTCTACAGTGTGTGTTTACTCTATGTGAATCACCCACAGAGAAAAAGTAGAAAACTTTGCAAAAAACCGGTTCAGTTGGAAATTGGGACAAAAATGTGAACAAGAAAGAAAGTTGAGAGATTGGCCTGCAGGAGGGAAGGAGGAGGAGAGAAACCTTTGATACAATCTTGTTACATGATCCTCATTGTCTTTCCTACTTCCCCTCTGTACTTAAACTTGTGTCTGACTTGGTGTACACCCTCCACAAAATTAGATTTATGCAAAAAAAATAGTCCCTTTCTCACACACACACACGCAGACACACATTCCTTACTCTAAGGAGGGAGGGAAGGGAATATCCGTAAATTCAAGATCATGATCTTGACTCCCAATGAAGTGAAGTCACAAAGAATAATTCCCATTAAAAAACTCTGCTTAAGAATTTTCATTAAATTAAGAGAGTAATGTGAGCTCATTGTGTGTGTGTTTGACCAACCCACAGACACACACACATACACACACGCTGTGGGACTATTTACTTGTTAATGAGACTTTCGCTTTTTCCTCCCTCCTCCCTCCTCCATTATTAATTCATAAAGAATTATTGGACATTTTTGTAAATATAGAAATAACTCGTGTGTATGCATAAGGGCTTAGGTGTGTGTACGTGTGTGTGTGTGGACGTGTGTGGATGGAAGGAACCGGTCCTTTTCCATTAAGGAAAAAGGGTTTTTCAAGTACCTAACTTACTACCTGTAATTACGTATGGCATAGCAGGCTGTGTGTAAATGTTTGTGTATGCCTGTCCATGTAATGCAACAACTTTTACATAAATTAGACAGGTGAAACGAAGGGGAAAGTGATGAGTGGTTCATCATCTTTGTATTCCATTCTTGTTGTGCCTTGTCATTTTTGGCAGGGAGTCAAAGGATTGATTGAGTCATCTGCATGTTTGGGAAAAAGATGGATTTAATTGTCCAAGGTCCTCCTCCGTTGGAAGGACAAAATTTTTTAAATGCTCACCCGAATAGGGCTAAGATGATCTTTTCGTCATCCTGCAAGTTTTGGGGAGGGATGGCTGACAGTTCACAAACCAACCGGAGTCCACAACCCAACTCGTCGTAAGCCAGCACTTCGTCTAGGGATGGATTGAATGTGATTCCATTTGACCCCTCCACTTCCCGTCGGTACCTTTTACTTGTACTGGTGTCTTGACCATGACGCTTTTCCCATCCAGCCGCCATCGCCGAGTCCCATCCCGCTTGATTGTGGTCAAAACTGACGTCTGAAATTAAAACACATTTAAAAAATTTTAATGACATTCGAGAAAGAAATTCGAATGAAATCAGAAGAGAATTTACCCAATACTCCCTTGTCTCGGAGGTACAGGTATGCTCCTACTGTCCCAGCAGCTGCAAAATACAATCAATCATTTTTTAAAATGTTATTTTAATTTAATTATTTAATTAGTCAATTTAAAAGTCTGCCAGGGAATTTATTGAGAATTTCAGAACATAACGGAATAAATCACTGGAGAAATTGGTGTTCAATTACAATGGCCAAATTGTCTAAAGGACATGACCTGAAATGAACCTTTTTACGGGCGATTGCTACCTTTGACCTAGAGAGGTCAAAAGGTAAGTAAATTCGTCAGCAAAAATGTTTGACATGGACGAACATTGGGATTTTGTTCTTTTCTTTGTTTACTGTAATTACAAAATGTCTGACTCAAGTCAATTACGTGCCGTGGAATTTTTCTTGTAATATCCAGTAATGGTAAATACAAACAAGTGGCGTCCTAGTCAAACATTTTCTCCTTGTGAATTCACCTGATTTACCTTTTGACCTTTGTAGGTTACGTAAATGGTCATGTCCATCATTTGCTAATTCCATAAAAATCACTAAAAATCCATACCCTTAAGTTTCAACAGTGCCGCTCCAGCGACTCCAGCTCCGACTGTAATTATTTTTGCAAAATTATGTTTAAATTCATACAATCTTCTTGATCAGTTTTTCCTGCAATATATTTGACACATTAAATTAGTTAAGTGTGACTGCTGTACCCAGGTAAGGCCAATGTTGAGTGACACTGTAGTAAATGGCGACAGGGACCAAAGGAATGGCAAGTCGGGTTGAGCCAGAAGTTATCCCAACGAAACTGGACGCCACCAGCCCCAAAACTACTAAACTTTTAACTTTCATTTTTTCTTCCAAGCACAAAATTCCAATTTGATTTTAATCCACACGATATTCGGCTCCAAATTGTAAAAATTCTGAACAATTTTCTTCACTGATTCCACACTTTTTTTATAAAAAAATTGTGCACTAAACCAGATTAAACCAGATTCCACATTAATTTTTAAAAAAAATTTTTTGCACTGCAAATGAAAGGAAAGCAAAGAAGAGAAGTGGATGTGATCCTCGTCGGTGACGGTAGATCAATGCGGTTAACTTGACATTTCATTCTGACTTTTGTAAGAAAGGTGAAAATTTGCAACTTTCCATTTGGGATCGACACGCCTAAGCAAAAAGAGACGTACGTCTTGTAGGGAGAGAGAGAGAGAGAGAGGATGGGGGGAGAACGTTTCGTTTGGATTTTGCATTATGGCAAGAAAGGAAAAACCTTAGCCTTTAAGTATTTTCAATGCACTTCCTTCCTTCCTCTTATAATGCGTAATTCGTCGCTTAAGTAATTTCAAAAAGTGTTATTGCAATGAAATTGATCACTTCACACATACAACAACAACTTGTGAAGTAGACATCCAATCTGTTCTCTCTCTCTCTTTACAAATATACGTGTATACGTGTTTATGTCAAATATTGGCGAATACCCCAAAAATCTGCGAAATGAACTAAACACACACACAGTCGAGAGAGGAAGGAAGAGAGAGAGGAAAAAAGTTGTTGGTCCGGTTCGTCGACCGGACGAGATGGGGAAGAAAATGAATGAAAGAGAGACACACACACACATACACAGGTAACCCATGTATGTCTATTATATCATGTCATCCATCATCCTTTTTTCACTTTTGACCCCTCCACACACACACGACATTAGGGATGTGGTAAGGTGTGTGTCTAGTGGAGGATACATAATTTGCATTTTTGCGAGAAACCATATTTACATGATTTAATGACAGAGACAGGGAGAGAGAAGAGAGTGGGAGTAGTGGGACACACACACGCGGTCAATTAGTAGTGGACAAAAGGAACATGGCAATTTACGCCATAAATTGGGGGGATTAATTATTTAATTGAGGGGAAATGGTGCGTTACAAAATGTCAGTCTTCTTTTATTTTGATTGTTGTTTGGGGATGACGTGGGTGATCAATTTTTTTTGGATTGTATCAATGCAAATTTTTGTGAGGAGGGTCCCTATCATTAAAATTGTGGATGACTGTCATTAGAAAAGTGAGATGATCCATCTGTAAATATGGTAGTGAAAAGTGTCATTTGATACACGAAGAACAGGGCAGGGCAGAGAGTAGAGTGTCGTGTGTGTGTGTGTAAGTGAAGAGTGGACAAATTGACATTTTAAATATATTTTATGGGATTGACGAGAAGAAGGAAGTTTTTATTGACCATTAAAGGTTTTTTCTCCATTATTTTTAAATGTCTTACTTCCGTGTCATCATCTTTACAATTTTTTTTGTGACAAGTCGAGCCAGACTTGTGAGAGTAAAAAGAGGAGAACAGTAGCAGTGTGTGTGTGTGTTGAATGATGATTGTGGATGATGGAAGAAGAGAAATGAGACTTGCAGGAGACGAAGAGGACGGAGAGAACGAAAAGGTTAATTAACAGGTTTCAACAAGAACAACAATGGAGTGTGATGACACACACAGACACACACACAGTGGCCAGTGGCACTAACCTCATGTATTAAATAGTAATCTTATTATTATTGTAGAATGGGTGAGTTTGTTGTACAATAAAAGGGGGAATCCCCTACGTGTGTGTGTGGGGTGTGTGCTGTGTGTAATAATTATTAAAGGATTATTTTAATTACTTCTTTAAATTAATTATGACTTGTGTGTGTTCCTCACTTTCCCTTTAGGAGGATCGGCTCATGGTGGAAAATAATGCTGAGGAGGAATTTGGGGAGGAATTTGGTGAAATGAGTTGAAGATTTAATGGAGGTTTGCAATGTGCAAAAAAGGAGAAATTTGACTTACACAAATAAGGACAATTTAAGGTCACTACTGTACTTGAACAATATTGGAAATTTAATTATTATTATTACAAGGAATTTTAGAAAATAAAATATTTTTAATATTAAAAACTGCTTCATTTTGATATAATGATTTTTTTTATTTAAAAAAACGGTAGGAACTAAACAAAAATTGTCTGTCCTTTTTTTACTCAGAATTCAAAGGAAGACTCACGGCTGAAGAGAGTGAGAGTGAATTTCGAATATTTTTGAACTCCCTTCCAGTCAGGAAGAGACCTTCACCTTCTCCATTCCCTTCCTCTTCCTTGGTTCCCTGGCCCCTGCCCTACTTAAAAATTCCCTTAAGGGACTCGTACCATGGAATGTGAAAGTGAAGCGTCGATCATCCCTTCTCTCTCTCTCTCTCTCTTCTACAGAGCTGAACATTCCGAGTTGAGAGGATGAACTTGAAGACGAGTAGACCGATCCATCAAAATTAAAAACTTTCCATTTCACTACTCCTTCACAGAGTGTGGAGGGCTAGGGAAAAAATCAAATCTACAGGGAATTAATTTTTGTTTACTAATGCATTCGGAAAAGAATACCTTGTGTGTGTGTGTGTGTTCCAACCGCACATCACAAAAGTTATGCGACTCAGTCCAATGACAAATCCTTCTACCTTTATGACAATGTTTGTATTTACTCCTCTGATCGTCAACAACCGTCGTCCACTTTGACACATCTGTCTCAAAAAATACATTTAGTTGTCCAAATTGATTGAACTTCCCTTCCACTCTTCATATTGTCCAGAACGTAGCAAAAGAGGGAAGGTCAGAAGTACCGACTGGAGGTATAAATATGGAGGAGGAAGTAAATAAAGAGACACAGACTCAATTGAACCCTCACCACTTCAACTTGTATGCAGAAAATCAAATTTTAAAAACATTTTTCAAAAATTTCCGAGTTTTCTTTTTATTTCGAGATAAGAGTGACAAAATTTTGTTTTTAAAAAACTCAAAGCTCTCAAAATTTAAATCAAGTTCACTATTAAATTTAATTAGTTTGACAAAATGGGAAAATTGTGGGACAGTTATCAAGCAGTTGGACACGTGGGTCAAAGGGTAACAAATTTTGCAGAATTTAATTTAAAAAGAAATTTTGAGTAAAAATTTTCTACACAATTTTGACTGATATTTTGTATACTTTTGTGTGTTGCCTTCAAAATAATAATAATTATTATTAAATAATAATATTAATTGACAGAGTCTCCTCTGGACACTTTTGATGACCGTGGGTCTATCTTCAGCAATGGTCCGTCAGTATCCTCCTCCCCAGTACGGTCAACAATGGTCAGGTCAATTCGTGCCCTCTTACGGACCCCCGATTCGTCAGATTTACAATCCTCCGATGATGCAAATGCCTGTCCCATACCACAACAACAATTACCTTGGCCCTCCTTCCATGACCTTCCAAGTGACCTCTTACCCGCGCCCCCTCATCTCATCTCATGGACCCTACGAACAAAACGGGTATTCCACCCACTACACCTCTCCTCCTCCACAGACGTACAGACCGTCTCAACCTCAACCAACTTATGGTCCTACCTCTATGAATTCTCCTCCTCCCTACAGTCCTTACAGTCCTCCTCCTCAAATGTACAAGGCACCTCCAGTCTCACCCTCTTATCAACCTCCAATTGTGTCCTACTCATCGCCTCCATCTCCTCCTATGTCAAGCCCAACTTACAATTCTTATCCTCCTTCTCCTTCTCCTCCGATGCCCACTCCTTCTTATCAACCTCCTCCTCCTCCTCCAGCAACAATCCCGTCTTACCAGTCCCCTTCGCCCTACAGCCCTTACAGTCCTCCTCCGATGCCGACTCCTCCTTATCAATCTCCTCCGATGCCGACCCCTTCTTATCAATCTCCTCCAATGCCGACCCCTTCTTACCAATCTCCTCCAATGCCCTCCTCCTCGTACCAACCATCCCCTGCTTCCTCCTCTGCTTACAATTACAAATCTCCTGCCCCCTCCGAATACCATTCGACCCCTCCAGTCCAATCTTCAACGGACAATGCGGAGGAGAATCCCGGGTCAAAATACACGGTCACTTCATCCTCCGGGACAACTGTCGTGGCACCCAATTTCTCGAAGGTCAATGTAAAAGAGTCGGTTCAGATCAGTCCAAATGAGATCCCCATCATTTATCTCAAACACCAACTCCTGGGCACCGAAGAGAATCACGTGGAGTAAGTAAAAATATACATTAAATTCTCCAATTGAACCCGGGTTTTGCCACACCTTCAAAATCTCATTCCCTCCACCCGGATTTTTGTTGGACCACTGATTTCTAGCTTCTATCATTAGAGAAATGGAATTAATATTTATATTAAATTGTGTGTAGTTTCAAAACTGGGAACGGGATAGAATCGAGCGAATCCACCCGGGTCATCCCAGTTTACGGAGGAGATGGCTATTCAGACGAAGAGATCAAATCTATCCTTGTAAAGACAGGACGAGTCGCCTGGACCAGTCCGGAAGGCATCCGGGTATTCTTAGTGTACCGTGCAGATGAAACTGGATACCACCCCCAAGTGTCGATGGTAGGAGGGAGGAAGACGGAGTCGTCTCCTTCCCCCGTCGAGTCAAGTCCCGCTCCGCCTACACAAGTGACCTACCTGGTCCCAGTCCCCCCTTCATCCCACTACAGTAATAATAATTAAAAGAATCCCAGAGAGAAAGAGAAATCAATTTAAACCGTTTTGTTTGTACTTTAATGTGAAAAAGTATTTTTGTAATAAAATCACAAGAAAATTAATTCCCTTTCTTAATTATTAATACTTTTCCCGTGTATGTATTGTGCAACAAAAAATATCCGGAACTTTCCTCACTTTTCCTTTACAACTTGAGTAAACTTTCTCTCGTACATTCCAGTCGGGTGAAAGTATGAAAGGAAAATTGTGGTGTATCGGAAATTTATAAACTCCTCATTTTGTTGTGTGAGACAGTCGTATGAAATCTATTGATTTTCTCTACATTCCCCCCCCCCCCCCCC
>WJFB01000805.1:0-46481 GCA_009870185.1 Pygmarrhopalites habei | reverse complement strand
GTGTTGTTCAGAGTGGCCTCGGTGACCAAGGGTCAAACTTTGGGTCACATGAGTTACTATTCCAGAAAGCTAAGAAAATGGCCTTTCCAGAAACGTCACACATTTAATTCCATGAATGTATGTAGGTTTGTCGTGCAATTGAATTTTGTCTCATTTTTTTTTGTGACCCGTTATGTATGGAAATAGATGGACGGAGCAGAGAAGGAGGAGGAAGAGGAGGAAAGAGAAGAAGAGCCATCAGCACATCTCACAAATGGATGCGAATTGAGCTAAATTACTGTGAATCACGACGGTGGGCAGGAGGCCTGGCACATCACATTCGGAATCAATCAGTGTCATTGTCAACCTGAAAGAAGGGAGGCCTTAACAAGCATGATTTGTGGTGATCACCAATTGACGCCTATTTTTGCCCTACTATAGTATAGTATTTTACTACAAGTATCATAAACACAACTCCACTCCACTCTCGTCTACACCGCTAAAAGCGTCTATTACAACAATAACAACAATTCATTCTTGTACGTCCGTCCACTAAACCCTCATGTACATGTCCTCAAGTACAACAGGATAGGCTGTGCATATGCCTCCCTTTTTTACAACTCTACCATACACTGTGAATGAACACTCACATTATATTCAAGAAAAAAATGTTATTAGCTCTCTGGTTAGAATCAGACTACATTCATAACACTGTGTTCTGCCATGCAGCCATGCTACATAGAAAAAAATTTGTTGAAAAAAAATTTTGAGGTCTGTTCTGTACGACTAGATTTCTTTTGCCTCGCCTCGTTTTGCATGACTAAATATTATCACCACCATTACCAATTATGACGACGGACGACTACTACACAGATAGACACTCTTTTAGAGAGTGTACTATTTTGAAAATCACTGCAAGGCTTGCAGTACTCAATCTCAAATGTAGAGTCTTTTTGAATGCATAATGTGTCTACTATGTGTTTTGTGTGTGTATCACTCACACTCCAAGGCATTTTTGCCTCTTAGAGAGGAGAGGAGAGACTTGTGCCGTTTTTTGCATCCATCCCATATTTACATGGTAGTTTGAGATGGTCAAATGAATGAGCCAGCGGATTCAGCAATTAATGATTGACAAGGGATTGGAAGAAGCGAGAGAGAAAAAGTCTATTTTTGGTCAGCTCTCTTCTAATGCAACCCCATCAAGTTTTCTTTTCTTCCCAATTCATGTGCTCAGCTGTGCGAGATCGTGTGTACGTGTGTGTGTGTCAATGGAAAATACACACACATACACCACACAGCAGCTCCTTAAACACGAGCCTCTTTTTGAATGTGGAGAGTGTGTGTGCCCTCTAATCATTCCATATACATCCATTCCGTCACTCACCTATATGCTACAATGTATTGACCTAATACACATGTACAATAGTAGGAGGGAGGGAGAGAGAGAGGTGAAAAAGTTAAATCGTACATCCGCTCTCCAACTTACTTTTAGCCTCATGTCATATGCTAAGGAGGAGAACAGCCCATAAAGTTGAAAAAGCGAAAGTCGGATTAGTCCACTTAACTCCCAAACAAGTCCCAAAATGTATAAGAAATATATGTACGAGGAGGGAGGAATGTTTTAAGCGATTCTTCCTACTTTTTGTGTACTTAAATTGTACTTTGTTCAGAGAGAGATCCTGGAAATGAATTTGAATCCTAATTAGTTTTATTGAAAAAATTTTAAATTGAATTCCTACATTGTGATTAAATTGCAAAAAAATAGGGATGAAGGACGTCAAATTTTTTAAGAATTTTGTTCAGTTAGTGTGTAGATAGGAGTGCACTATTTTAAGAATTAAATGGTATTGAATGAGAATCGAGTGTGACTGTGACCATTTCTGTCCGTCAGTCCACACAGAGACAAGACACAGGGATATTTACATTAGAATATTGAAGGGGAAAAAAGATTTTCAAAAGATTCTGTCTATTTTTGTTGCTCACAATTTATAAATGATATATGAAGAGAGAGAGAGAGAGAGAGAGAGAGAAATAGGATGCGGATTGGATGCATGACCGTTCGCTGGGAGATCATGGCTTTAATTTGTCTCTATAAAAGGATACCTTCCTTCAAGGCTTAGTCCTTCTAACTCAAATCACTTGATATGGCAGCCAATAATTACTTTTATTCATCCCTCTCTCTCTCTTTTCCTAGCGCTTGACTTTAGATTACAAACTTTGTTCATCGTTTCTCTAAAGATCATTCAGACAAGTAATAATACACACACACAGATAAAGGATGTAGGGACACACACAGCGTCTCTCTCTGAGAGGGGAGAGGAGAGAGGTTCACATATTCGTGCTTGTCTTTCATAAGAGTTTAATGTAGGCAGGAGAAGCAAAATGTACATTTTGTTGTTTCAAGAACATGAAGTAGTGATGTTCTTGAGTTTGTATGTATGTAGCCATGCTTTTTATATTGACACACAGTGTGTGTCATAGAGAGAGAGAGAGAGAAAGGAGTCATAAGGGGAAGAAAGATATTCATGATGAGACAGACATGGTATTGTCATCCTCTATAAAATATGTTTTTGCACACACAACACATGTAGTAGTAGAGAGTCCTCACTCTGCCACCTTATACTGGCTAGTTAGATATTGCCCAAAATATCTTTTGGCAATCATGGTAATATACCTTGTGGAGTGTGCAAGGTACGTACGTACCTTTGTCCTCACTACCCCGTGGGTTCTGACTCTTGTCATGTGTGTGTGTGTGTCGTGTTAGAAATATTAATACCAATCACTTTCAAAGTCAAAAAAAGAAGTCTCTCTCTCTCTCTATCTCATTCTTAGTGTGGATAGTATTGCACACGCAGATAATTTTCAATCTTGGATGTCTCTCTCCCTACCATACATGTACTCGTGTACACGTCCATCTCCATCTTGACCTCTTGTTCCTTGTGTGTTCTTCATTTGATCATAAGTATAAAGCCTTAAATTGTATTTTTAATACTAATTTTTTTAGTCAAGTTAACGAAGCCGGAAATACACGTTATTGAGTACTGTAAAGTTTACAGGTGTGTGTGTCAGTATGTACTTGAGTGAGTGTGTGTATGTTGGATGACTTTTGAATAATCAAGTTAGAGTATTCATGTGTTCACGTAAAATATAATTCTTTCAATTAGACAATTAAAAAGTATGTATGTTTGCTGGTGGACATGATTTAAACTTGGCTGTTGAAATGTTCTCAAATCAAGATTTACGTAACTTGGCATACATACATTGTACTAGTGTGGTGTGTACATGTGTGTGTGTGTGGAAAAACGGAGAGGAGGTAGGAAGAGGGTGAAGGTAAAAAGATTTTTCCTCGGATTGCGTGCCAAAGCCAAACTTCCTTTCCTCTGTCTCTCTCTCTCTCTCTAGTTTCTACATAGACACACACACACAACCCTCAGATATTTTCCCGTCAAAGTGATGCGCACGGAATTGAGAAAAAATTTCTCCTCTGCTCTCCACTTAATTGTTGATTTTAATTAGAGTGGTTTAACAATGATGTGAAAAATGTCAACTCATCACGTCCTCATGATAGCCATCAGGAATCATCATCTCTCTCTCTTTCTCTCTGTCTATCTGCCGTCTCTGATACATATATCACCCAGTCCACTGTTTGTGTGTGTGTGTGGAATTAAAAAGTTGTTTTTCTTAACTCTTTTATATATTTACAAGTTATTTTGTTAGTCATTCTGGTAGCCATTAATATTATTGAGACCCCCTTCCTCACTCCGTTCACTGTCCTTATTATAATTTTTACATTTTTTTAGCCCCACAAACATCACTACCGTAATTAGTCAAGTAAAACCTCTCTTCTCTCCATCTTTCTTTTTAGTGTAATTTAAACGATTGTCCTGTTCCAATTAGGAGACGATACGGTATGTGGTCGTTCATCAGAGGATTTATCCGCACTCCACAAAATAAGAGCAACAGTCTTATTCTTGTCGAGACTTGTTGTGTGAGTGCGCGTGTCAGTCAGTCAACATAGAGTAACTACTTGTAGAGTGTGTGTGATATGTCAAACAGCAATATAGATATAGATAAACCCTGGTTTGAAAAAATTCCCCCGCATCGTACACACAATATTCTCAGGGTTGACATGAAGGTTCAACTGTTGCAATATTATTGTAACTTTGTTAGTTACAGTCAAAAACACACACACACGCATTTTCTTTTGATATCTCTCCCTCTCTTCCATTTCGCTGTGTTGACATTCAGGATGAAACGATGGTCAGCAAGTCACACAGTCAGAAATTAACGAGAAATTAATGTCCATCAAAATCATCACCCAGTCACAAATGGTGATTAGATGGAGAAGAAGAAATCCTCACGCTCTTTTTTTTAATTCTCAACCATCACGTTTATTTCCATGAATATCAAACAATTCAAGAATCAACTGATGAGTGTATTTCGAAAAATTGAAATGAGAATTCCATTTTCCCACAATCCAAGGCATACCCGTCAAAAAATTGAGACAGCTTCAAAAAATATAACCTTTTATGCTTTAATGTCAGTTTCCCTCCAAGAAAAATGTGTTGTTGAATTTATGAATCATTTCAGAAGCTCAGAAGGCTGGAAAAATTTATTAAAACAACAAATCGAAATGAGACAACAAGAAAAAATTGAGTGAGAATTGATTGAGCATGAATCTGATTTTAAGAAGGAAAAAAAATTTTTTTCAAGCATAATGGTTTTGTACAAAAAAGCAGTGTACACTATGCGTACACAAGTGTACACTGAAATGACATGACACGTTGGAATTGGTTGTGTGTTCTTCGTAAAGTTAAATGACTATGATTTACAGTCTCTCTCTCTCCCTCTCTTCCCTTCTGTCTGTTCTCTTCCCCTCTCATAAATCACCTGTTTAAGGAACCCACTGGTGAAACACTTTATGGCAAGCGTTGACAAATTCGTTCTGGTTCCACTCCATTGCTCCTGACCTCACGGGCATTACATAATCCACGACTGTGAATACAATATATCCCCTCATCTTGTTCCATCCTCCCTTAAGATTGTGTAGTGTAGTGTAAAAGTGTATGGAGAAGAAATAAATAAATTCAACCTTCAACTCCCTAATAACAACCCTCCTTCTCCCTTAGCCCCGTCAACATCCCCAGCCCACACAAGGAACAATGTTTTTTTAATTTTATTATTAATTTCCCTCTTCTCTCCCTCCCTCCTCTCTCCACTAAGTTAAGTCTACCCTCCATGGAAAATACTGGACTGTGTGTCTAATTGAGTTCAAACTAATGGTCATAACTAGATTACGAAGGAATGTGTCAAGAATGTTTTTTAATTATGCTAAGAATTCTCTAATTCTAATTCAAAGGGTATAGTATTAAGGTATTATAGGTATAAGTATTTGTGCCTCTTTAAAACCTACATTTTCACATGGATAATTTCTAAAAAATTTTCATTGGAGAAATTAAGAAAGTTTGTCTCCCTTCAAAAATTCAGAATTAAAAAGGACAGAAAAAATTAAATGATATTTTTCATGTGCCACATTACATGGTCCTTAAAGGAGTAGATGTCTGTCTGAAGTACAGAGTACATGTCTCTCTCGCTCTCTTTAGATGTGTGTGTGTTCTGGTAAGGACCCTGGGAAACGTTTTTGCTTGTAAAAATAAGTGTGTAGTAGTGTATTCATAAGGATGTGTGTGTATGTGGATTGGTCAGGCTTGGTGGAGCACATGTTCGTTCATTTCCGATCCTTTGATGCAACTGCTTTGACATCTTCCACCCTACTTTCACTCGGATTATTCATTGGACCATCTCATGTCAACCCTCCCTCAACTCTAATTATTACTCTCTTCTCTAGTCTTAAGAAAATCTGTTTGTATGTACATCCTACCTTATACACACACACACATTGTACGCAGTACACACCTCTTCTCTACTCTCTGTGTGTAAAATCTCGTCTCATTTTCCCTTCCTCAAATGTTTATTCTGTATCATGCTCTCCCCCTCTCAAAACCACCTTTACGCATTTCTCTTTCACCTTCCTCTCTCTCTCTCTCTCAAAAAGAAACAATACGACAAGTCATTCTATAAAAAATTGTATTAATAAAATCGTTTTCAATTTTTTAGTAGAAAAAATCTATACACGACTTTCAGAAATTGAAAAAATAAAATGTGCATTAAGAATTGGACATATCAGGGAACAAATTTTGGGGAGGAAGCTTTGAAATGAGTGTAACGTTTGTCTCTCATTAAAATTCCTGTTGGGAAAAAGGAATGATGACTCAATTCAGAGTGTCTCATTTACAATTATTATATTGTGGAAACTGAATTGAGTGTCTGACTTAATTTTCCAATGAAAGAGGTCTGTATTTAAGTTTTCCCCTCACCACCATCCTCATCCATATTTTATGCATGAGCAAGAATCAGAATTTATTTTTTGACGGATAAAGATTTAACATTGTGCGTTTGTCCCACAGCTAGAGAGAGAGAGAGGGAAGACGATGGATGTTAATTTAAGTTTGAAAGGGGGAGGGAGAGAAGGAAAAGGGGAGCATGGAAAGAAGGAGAGGATTCACAATAGTAAAATACATTATAATAAAATATAATAACAGAGCATAAGGTGAAGTGGTTCACCCGGGTGGAACTTTGAAAGTAAAGTTCGTTGAGAGAATAAAAATGAAAGAAATTTTTTTTTTCTTTTTTTATACTCTGTACAGATATACTTTAGGTTGACTCTCCTGTCATGCGCCCCCTCTTTCTCTCCCTCTCTCTCTCAAAAATGCAAGATCATGAAGTTCCATCTTTGTTCTAATCTTGTAAAGGTTCCTCTCTTGTTATCATTGACAAGGATAATGTTATTATATTATTAGACATTCTTCAGTGTACATAGTATGTACTACAATACATAAGGGTGAGAGTGAGAGACTGGATTTTTTCCATCTCCCTCACACACACACACTCCCATCCACTCTCTCTCTCAAGCACACACTAGAACAACTCTTGACTCAAGAGAATTAGTGCAAATGTGAATTGAAAACTTGACTTATATTTGGTCGTCTCAGATGGCATATTCACATTTCCCCCTCTCTCACTAGGAAAAGTGTGTGTGTGTGTGTGTGTGTGTGGATCAGAGTAAGAGTGTCTGAGGTAGCCTAATAATTACGCATCTCAATCTCTCAAATTAAATAAAAAACAAATTTCAAAAGAACCTTTTCTCCTTCAACACAAATACGCAGAGAGACAGAGAGAGACACACACACACTTTTGACATTTGTATGTGTGCCTCAATTTGATTCCTGTTTCAACTCTACCTTTCTTCTACCCATGATATACTTACATGAATTTGATTTTGCTTTCATTGAGACGCTCTGAAGAGAGAGAGACGGAGGCAAGATGACAAAGGAGGAGTCGAAATGAAATTTTTTGGCGAGCATATAGGTCACATATGGGCACGGATGATGATTTTGGACTTTCGCGACGGCACTTGAAAGATTCCATTATTAAACAGCATCTACATAGTATGTACCGTGTGTGTGTGTGTTCTGTGTTTGTGTGTGTTGTACTCAGCATTGGTGATGGGGTTAAATTGCCCCCTTGTAAAACAAACTATTTGAAATTACGCTGTCATTTCATGCTTGTGCTCTGACTTTTTGTTAAATTGGCATGCTTCATGTTGTTTTCATGTGTACCCTCTCCCCACACACATGGATGAGAGTCACCAACAAAGTGAATCTGTATCACAGGGAGCTGGGTAGTTTATGCAGTTGATTCTGGTAAACAACACACACACACATGAGGGATGACATGACATGAAGCAGTGATTTTATTTTGTTTTTTTTTCGTTCTTGCCCATGGCTCTCGTCACATCCACATAATTACTGTTGTGCTAAATGACAGCATCATACCTTGATAATTTTAATATTATATGTATGTCCATCCTACTAGTCCAACATTTGGCAAGTGTAGCGACAGAGAGAGAGAGAGACAGTAAAAGTCAAGGATGCTCTCACTATGTGCACTGCACGTTGGATCCACGTCCAATTTGTGAGCAAGGGTAAAAGAGGCAGAAAGTGAATATTAAGGGAGTATCAAAGTGTGGAGGAGGGAAAGACTGTGAAATTTCCTTTTTTCTTTCTTCTGAGGAATCAAGAATTTTGCCGTTACATCCTATACCTAGGATTTATTTTGTGAATGTCAGAATCTCAGAACAAATATTGAAATTTAAGGGTTTGAAGGTCGATTTAATCGACACACACACACACACAAAGAGGAACGAGTCAAATGGTGAGAAGAGAGGGATGCAGCGGAAAATAAAGGTTACAAAATTGTTACAACTCAAAATGATTTGAATGTGTGTTTTCTCTGTTTCAGTGGGTCTTTGTGAGTGAGTGAGGGAGTGAGTGTGTGTGTGACTGGGCAATTGAAGGTCAGGAACGGAAGTAGGGGATTAGGAAATTGACCATAATTGCCTATAATCATTAGAATTCTCATAACTGTTTCAAATGTATCATAGTCAAAAGATTGATCCATAAAGAATGGAGGGAGACAAAGGAATGTTGAAGGTAGTCGGTCAATATTCAGAGAGTGCAGTGTGTGTGGAATATTTTTACTGTTGATTTATACATTTAGTTTTAGATGTGAATTGTGCCTTAGTCAATTTGCACTTGATGTCTGTCATCTGACGAATGGAAGTGCTGCTACTCTATATATACCTCTTCTAGTATATTTAAATTTGGATACAGGGAACAGAGAGAAAGACCATGAGAGATAATTATGTGTCTTTAAATTATTTACAGTTGCTTCTATTCTCAGACTAATTGTAAATTGGCGAGGAGAAGGAGAAGCACAACAACAACACACACTCGAGCAGAAATAATGATCATCGTTTTCATCATTTAAATCAAAATTGCCAAAAAAGAAGAGAAAAAAATAGAGGGGGATGAACATCATTGCTGCTATATTATATAGTCACTTATTTGTCGGCACACACATCCACACACACACACAATGTCGGTCTTGTTTCAGTCTCCTGGAAACCTGTGATAAACTAGAAGCCTCAGTGTGTGTGAAGCTGTAAAACTATTAAAGTTACAATCTTCTTCACGATATGTACATATAAATTATTATTATTTATACAAGAGCGAGAGAGAGAGAGAAGGTTTGGGTATAACGGGTCCGCATGACATGGCTCAAAAAATAGGAGGCGCTTCTCTTTGTTCGTAAAACTCTATAATAATCGCGAATCCTCCGAATGATGACGATGTGGAGTGAAGGAATTATGTATTATATTTTTCACATTTAGTCCAACTTCCATTTAACATTTTAACTGGGAGGAGGAGGACCATATGGAGCCATTGATGATAGTATCTGCATTTTGAACAAACACACACACACACAACATACAACTGGGTATAGCTATACATCAAAGATAGGCTGCTATGATAAAATTGTTGATTGTATTGACGTTCCTTCTGTGACTCAAGTCAAGTTGTACGGGAAGAAGATGAGGAGGAGAGGAGAGGAGGAAAATTTGAAACATTTGCCGCACTTTGAGAAGAAGATGAAAAGACTTGTCTACTCTTAATATTTACAAAAGTAAATTCTCCTCCGTCTTCTTCATATATATTTATAGTGTTCAAAAATCATTATGTCTCACACACACACGGGGAACACAAGAGTGAGATACTCGCAGCATGACAGGGGACTCCTTTATACTGCCAAAAAGTACATGTACATGTAGGATAGTGTGTGTGTGTTTTTTTATGAAAAGAGTAAAAGGAGAGCCACGCGGCAGTCAACGGAGCGTGTAGATTGGACTCACTGGAGCGTCTAAAGTCTAATTTGCATTATGCATCGAAATCCACCTGTTGCTCCTTTATTATTTTTTTTTGATTTCAACGTTATCTTAATGGGCCAAGTGCAAGTGAGTAGGTATAAAAATTAATTCTCGTCTCAATAATCTCATATCATGTACACACATGGTGTACACGACACGTTTTATACATACTACAGTACGGTGTGTGTGTGTACATGGTGTTTTGATATCATGACTTTGGCTCTGATTTGCCTCGATGGGATGGATGGAGAGAGATGTCGAGGTAAAGTGGACACTGAGGTCAGTCCAAGTTGAGACTCTTATAGTTTGTACAAATTCAAAAAATACAGTGCAGGTTGTTCTGTCATTCTCGACTGGTCAAGCGGACGGACTCATGGTCGGTCCCTTGTGACTTACACACGTACGTACAGTCGTACATACACTGTGTGAAGAGTCAAAGGAAAAGAGACAGACACACACTCTCTCTCACACAGACAGAGAAAAGACATGGTGAGAATGCAAGTCATACGCACTATCCTTTTCTTATATGATTTTTTTAAAAGTATAAGGAATACACTGTACAAACACACACACACTGTAGAAGTACAATTGACAGTACTTCGTGGAAAGATGAATGCATACGCACGTTCCTTATTTACCATTCTAACATGATACCCTCCTCTCTTTCTCTCTCTCTCAATATTGTATGAAGTGACTACCGTTGTTTAAGAGCGAGAGAGAGAGAGAGAGAGATGAAGGAGCGGGCGCGGCTCTTTCTTCGTAAAAGTATTTAGTGGATTCAAGGGGACTCTCTTCTGTCCACTACACACTTTTTACTTTTTTTGTACTTTGTACAGAAGGGAGGGAGAAGAGAAGAGAGAAAAATTTAGGCCATTCGCCAAGTCTGATTTCTCATGCAAAAGCAAATTATTTCTCTACGTATTTACATATGTACATCTACACCTGAGATAGTGTGTGTGTAGGGCAAATAGCTATATACGTTTGCCATCCATCGATGTGTTTTACACACACACACACGCAGAACACACAGGCTTGAGACTGCCTACATATACATAGTAAAAAAAATAATCACAAAACGGAAACAAGAAATTTCTCACGCATGAAAATACATTTGCCTACATTATATGTGTACTAAAGGGTAGACTCAAAAAAAGTTGCATTGAGCAATACACAACTGTACAACTTTACAAGTATACACTACACACTATATCCAAATCCTTATGTTACTCCACATATGTACAAACACAGACCACTCGAATATGTGTATATTATTATTGTGCCTGAATATTGCCAAGCTTTGTAAACATATAGGGTGAATTGAAAATTTGCCTAGTTCATTTAATAAGCTCTGACCTTGTCACATTAAATTATATTTTCATCTTAAACAACAACCACTGGCTAACATCCTAAGTAACACACACACCAACATATTTTGTGTGGGTGTTCTGCAATAATTTTAGAACTTGAAAATTGCCTCGGCTCGGACACACAAAATTCCCTTCACTTCTTATGTATGTATTTTGATCGCAATGAAGAAAAATTGTCCTAAAAGGAAAGGACGGCTGGAAAAACTTTTGAGGGAAAAAAGTCAACTGTGAGAGAGAAAACGTGCTGACCAGGTCCTGCTCCTCTCTCTATATATATGTGTGTGTGTCTACCTGTGCAATAAAAAGGGTTGTAAAAGTCTATTCTATTGTATATTTATTTTTTATAAATAAAGGAATCAGATGAGTATCACCATTTTAGTCTATCACCATTTTAGTCTTTCACCCTTTCCCTATTCTTCATCGTCCGACATTTCTTTTGGTGTGAGTGTGTGTGTGTACAACGGACACAAAACAATTTAATGTTAGGAAAAACAGACGGTAGGAATAAGAGAAGATGTACATATATAAATAAGTTGTGAAGCTCAGGGTAGTTCGATGAACTCGGGGGTTCAGTTGTTAGTAGTGTACATACATATGTAATTTACCTAGTTGCCTTAGTTCATTAAGCTATTCATCGCATCGGTATCTGGCCAAAGAGGTACAAGAAGAAGAGCAGAGGAGAGTAGGGTAGGGAATGCACACACATAGTACATCTATAGATAAACACACACACATCTAAGGTAATTTAATGACTTAATGTTTACAGGAAATTGAGTTGAGAAGCTGGAGCACAAAGGTGTTTGGCTAGGAAGTGTGTGAGGATGTTATGTCAACAAGACGCTCACTCTGATTTACAAACGTCAATTAAATATTTATTTCCGGATTGAAACATATTTGCTCATCAATCAATCACCCAAACACCCCTCCCCCCAACCCCTCCACCCACCCCCATACACAATCTGAGCACAAAGAATTGACATTTAAAATTTCAATGCTAAATTGTTTCATTCAATTCAATTCGGTGTGTGTGTGTTCAATTCTTTTCATAATGGACACAAGAAAAAGTTTAATAAATAGGAAGCAATTTTATGACGATTAGGGTGGGGAGGGGGTTGTAAAAAAAGTGTCTAATTTGCTAATGTGTATCAATGTGTGTGTCCAATTTTGATTTTGGGGCCTCCATAAAAAAACTTTAATTTAAATCCCATATATTTATATAGGGAGAAGAAGGCTTTATTAAACGATGGCGAACGCTGAAAGTAATGTGACTAAATGTGAGTGGGGATGTTTTTAATGTCAATCCACATCCTCTTTTGACTGTATGTTACGAGTTACAGGCAATGGTGCAAAAATCTTACACTGTGTGTCTGCAAAATGAACAGAGAAGGATCCAAGTCAAGTATCTCTCTCTCGACGCACATGAACGTCAGACTGGGCTACCGGAAGTCATAATTAGAGTCAATGTCGTGACTCCGGTTTCTTTTCTTTAACTCAACAGCACATTTTTGCTCCAACTATTATTTCTCAAGTTTTGATTTACAAACTATTTTTTCATACACACACACTACACGTACACACACATATCCACATACGGAGAGAGAGACAGAGAGAGAAGAGGAAAAGAGAAACTTTACACCTTGAAAAATGTACTTTTGATACTTTATATATATGTATCACACCGACACACTCACTCCGACATTTTACACCTTTCCACCTGCATGAACCCGCGAACTCCATCCACCCATCCTATTCTTTTTCCTCTCTATTGTGAAGAAAACCCTAACTTTCTATACACCAAAGTTAAAAGTCATCAATAGTTAACCCAAGGGGCTGAACAGGACATTAACATACACACACAAATCTAAAAATACACTTGACAGTTTTCACCATTTAAATTATATCATGATTTACATGCTAAAATACTAATTTTTTTGTGCAAAAGTCAATTTGATCTCTCTCTCTCTGTAATGAATTTGAATCATAATTTAGGCTCATTTTATAGTACAGACAGGCACACACAGAGAGAGAAGCAGAAGCATCGTCTCTCTTTTGGTCAGTGTCAATTGAAAATGAGTTGAGTCTGGGGGAAATGATACTTGATCATTTTTCCTCCGTTTTTTTCCTGATGAGAGGAAGAAATTTAAAGCTACCGTCTCTCTCTCTCTCTTTGTGTGTGTGTGTACTGCGTATGGATCTCAGGTTCAAAGGAAAGACTCAGAGAAGCCAGAACAGTAAAAAAATGTGGAGAGAAAATGAAGAAGGAACAAACCTCCCATGGCTAAAGAACAAAAATGACGTGTTGTATGTGTTGGTGATTTTTTAAATCATAATAATTTACAAGTGTAACACACACATTATGGTATGTGAGTGGGCACACTGAACGTTGTACTCTCCACTACACCCTCCTCCTCCTCTCTCGAACCCACAACGACTTCTTGGAGTTTTAAAACTGGTCTGGTAAATAGGTAGAGGTTCACTTTAATTGCTCAAAACTATGGTAAAGTTTTTGCGAATTTCCGACGAGTCTCGTCCTTTCCGTCGGAAACTAGACTGTTGTTTCTCCTTAACGGTGAAACAACAACCTCTGTTCCTTTGGACTCTAATCATAAATTAAAGTGTCCGAGAGAGAGAGAGGGAGAGGTGAAATGGAGGTGCATGTTACAAAGTGCAAGCAAAACTCACGTGTGTGACTTTTGTAGCCCCATATCATGTTTTTTTTTATATATCGACCACTTCAATTCAAAGTCGGCTGAGAATGCCTTTAACCAATGTATTGCATCATTCTGGGTTTGTTGTTATTTTTTACGAAAAAGGCATCCATTTTTTAAAAACCATGTCAAACTTTTACAAGGAAAATTTTTAACTATTTGTCAACTCTCATTTGGAAAGGTAGTAAAAAAAGCGGAGCGAAAAAGTGAGTATAATCCAATTTGATATCATAAAGTTTTTTATCTGTCCTGGTTTCCTTCCCGTGATCTGATTTTATTTTCGCGAGAAGGACCCTTACATAAGTACATATGACATGTATGTATGACACTCCAGTTATATAAACGGAGTTGAGGAATTTTTGTACGACAGAGAAAGAGAGAGAGAGAAAGGAGGGGATGTGGGGGATTTTTTTTCTTATTGGATTGACAGTTTTGAGCATGTGCTCGGGAATCATTGAGAGTCTAACTGTAAACAAAAATTAATTTTTGAGTCATAAGAAATTTATTACACTGGTTGATGGCTCATTATCGTTAAAACTACATTTTTTATATGAGGCAAATAAGGGTCGTAAAAAATAAAATATCACCAGCAAATCAAAAACTTCTTGACAACGAAAGAGAAGACGAGGAGGATGATAAACTGACATGCACACAGTCACTACACTACACAAGCTGTGATGAACGTTCTTGACTCTTTACGTAAATAAAATACGTAAAAGAGGAAAAATAAACAAATAAGAGGCGGAGGAGGAGAGTCATCATATTATGATGCTAATGCTTGTTATAAATAAGATATGTTTGAATGGGTATCAACATATTTTGAATTCATGTTATTCATCATCTTTATTACATGTTCTGTTGTCTCTCTCTCTCTATCTGTCTGTCTGTTATTTTGTATCAGGACTGCCACCAGCACAAATGTAATAATGACTTGTTACACAAGAAAATTGTGAGTTTTTACGATAAGATGTGTCTCTGATAGAACAAGAGTTAAACTTGTAGTAGTAGTAAATAAGGTATAAGATGGCTTATCATAGGCACTAAAAGTACCTAGTACATTTTTCTACGTATGTATCACCCTGTATGCGTGTGTGTACATATGTGTGGAATTTAAATCTAAGTTAAGGTCAATTTTTATAAAACACAGACATTAGTAAAAGTGTTAACAAACAACGAGGAGGAGGAGGTAGGTTCCCCTCCTCCTCCTCGTTCAACTCTACGAACGAATACCTCAAGAGTTAACTACACTTTTTTAAAGGTTCATGCTAGAGTAGATGCATGCAGGGATCAGATAGGAAGTCGAGACATGGACTTGACTCAATCATTATTTACTTTATCGCCAAAAACTCCTTCTCACAGTCATCCCCCTTGCAAATGGACTCGAATTTTTATGCATGTAAAACGCTTATTCGCACATTTAATTCCAAAACTTGAACAGATTGTGTGTGTGTGTGTTCCACTAATATACATATTGCTTCACATATGTCTGGCACACACACACTCACTCTCGTACGTCACCTTAGTCTTAATCTTTGCTAATGTGTCTGTGCAAAAATTAACTAGGATTTTCTCTATCTTTTTTTGTGTCTGTAAGGGGTTAATTAAAAGGATCACTGTCAAAAAAACAAGCCGTTTACGTAAAACTTTAAAATTTTGTGTAGTTCAGAGTCAAATGGATGTGACCTTGTGATTAATAACTTAATTATTTGACCAATTTTTTTCTGCAACCAATAATTATAAATGAAAATTGTTTTGGATACTGCAATGAATGAAATTCTGACATTCCACAGTCATTCATGAGAAATCAAACGTGATGTGTCATCATTATTCATTTTCATTACAAATGGCAAGAAAATTAGTCAACTAATGAAGGAAATTTTTTTGATTTTTTTAACTTTGAGAGAAAAAAGAAATGACATGTTAATTCCAGTTCCAGTCCTCTCTGTACATACACTCGACGATGTCAACTGACTCTGTCATGAAGAATGCAATAAAAAAATTATTTATAATATTAGAATTTTAACGAGTTTGATATAGGAGGTTTTTTTAACGGGGCCCTATAATAATGACTCTAATAATAAAGCAATTTCCACATTGGAAATGGGTCCATAAAAAAGGAAATTTTGTGAGTAAGACGTCAGTTCAGAAGGCAATGTGTAATGTGTTTGCATGTGTGTGTGTGACTTATACACGTTTTTTGCGGTGCCTTGATAAAAACTCTTCCAGATGGATGGATTCTACAAAGAGGGCTTCAAAAATGTTTACACTCAAAAAACTTTTAAACAAAACTCTCTTAAGAGTGTAGGGTGATTGATGTACACTGTACACATATGTACGACTACGACATGTACACTACATTCAAGGTTTTTTCTCTCCGTACCTACACAACGACATCAATCTGACGGGAGAGGGAGAAAGGGCAAAAAGAACAACAACAAACAACAAAAAAGAGTCCAAGTATCGAATGATGAGAAATTTTTTTTGTCATCATGTCAACTTTAGTTTGATTCAGAAAAAAATTGTGCAAAGAGAGAGACAGTCTGGAGAAAAAAAATGTAGGAAGAGTCACGTTTTGTCCTCATACGAACTATAAGACTGTATCATCTCTCTCTCTCCCTATCTGTCTCAATCCGCCTCATCCTCTCAATAATAAATTTATAATTATCCACAGAGAGAAGTGTAAACAACTCGGATATTTTTGTGAGTGTGTGTATGAGGAGGCGGA
This sequence comes from Pygmarrhopalites habei, assembly GCA_009870185.1. Lineage (NCBI taxonomy): Eukaryota > Metazoa > Arthropoda > Collembola > Symphypleona > Arrhopalitidae > Pygmarrhopalites > Pygmarrhopalites habei. The sequence continues at coordinate 29,876 of WJFB01000805.1, read as the reverse complement.
CTCCATTTACACCAACTCATCTCCAATTAGAGTCCAAATATTTAACCATATATCAATCAATTCATATTTAACTTGAGCCCTTCCAAGATTATGTGTGTACATTAGATGCTGTTGATATGATGATGATAGCGACAGTATGAGAAATGAAGAATGTCAAAATTAGAAATAGATTCAATTGCAATGAATCGAAACCTAATCTTACACTATACATTTATATTTGATTTGACCCTGCCTCTCGCTGACCACTTTCGAATGTGTCCAGTTTCCTCTACAATTAAAACTGGAAGCTAGGAAGTTGATTTAATATTTACAAGTTATCCCGAAACTTATTTTCAGTGTTATGATATTACGAGTTCTTTTGGTTTTTTATATGTATTTTTAAAAAAAACTTATCGTTAAAACTCATGTAAGCATGAGATAAGAAAATTGTTTGGAAGATAGTCACTTGTTTTCCCCCTTACATCATCCCTATTTATATTGAGCTATGTACATACCCAGCATAAGTGCGTGTTGCGTGACATGAAGTCTGGATCTTTTGAAACAAAAATGCTGAAAAAAAGAAGGAAATGTTTGGAGAAAAATGGATTTTGTGGGCTTACCTAGCATTTTGCTCAAATCGGCATTGTGAAGATCCGGATTCTCGTCCGCGAGCCTCTTCCTCTCTACTTTTGCCCATACCTACGGGAAAAGTAAAATTTGAAGATTCATTTCGGCACATTAATTTTTCGGAGTATTTTTGTTACTTTTACATTCTTTGGTAAAACTTTAGGCGAAAGGGAAAAGGTGTTCAAGTTGAACACATTTGTCCCTTTTGACTACACACAAAATTGCCTTTGTAAAAACATGGAAATGTTTAGAATAGTTGGATAGTAGCTTTGAGCCATTAGCAAACAATAGTGCCAGTGATGCACTTCATAGCCTAATGAAGCAAAAAAAGACTAGTTTTTTCCCATTCTTATATTTGTATACATACCATGAAGGCGTTCATGGGTCTTCGGATTCGTTGTTCCTTCTTGCTTTTCTCTGAATTTGGATTCGGTTGTGGGCACACATTTTGTGGGAGAGAATTTCGGATAGACCACTCCTCCATGGACACGGGAGCATGCGGATGTTGTCCATGATGATGTGGATGATGATGGTAGATTCCATAGGGGGAATCCGGGTAACCTCCCACAACACCCTGTCCCGGACCAACCTGAACCGGGAATCCATATTCACTTTTGAATTCCTCCATTTCAACTGGATGAAGGTACGTCGTCGTCGTCGTCGTACTGAGCGTTGACTGTTGTTGTTGTTGCGGGTATTCCGGTGTGGAACTCAGTTTGAATGATTTCCCTTAAACTTTTTGTATACCTCTTGAAAATTAATTGTTTATACTGTGTTTTTATTGGGTGGAAAAACACAATCTTTTCTCAATCAGTGTATACTTGGATTTATACAAATTGAGAACTTTCTGGGGGGATTTGTCAATGAAGGGCAGGGATGAAAACCATGTAAATATTTGGGAATAGACAATCGAGGATGAAAAATGGAGGAAGGAGGGGGTATTGAAATGGGTAAGATGGGATTATTATATAATAATTATGTATTTCCTTGTATTCTCTCAATGTTCTCAATGATGGAATGGATGCACTCCTTCCAAGAATAAAAGTTTTTCTAAGAATCGCACTGTGGGCTGTGTGAGTCGTCTCCTTTAGTCTTGTCTCAGAACTTTGTTGATACTTAGCACACTCTCTGAATGTTGTTTTCGGGTAATATGTACATACACACGATATACATGAACGCGGGTGTGAGTGTGACTGTGTGGATTTGAAATATAGACACACAGTACACACACAACAGTAAATTTTTAGTTGGAGGACTAAACCACTCGTGTGTGTATATTCTACAATATATACGTATAGTGTCAAGTTAGTTAGACGTTGAGGAGGGAGAGGAGGATAGGAAACTAATAAAACAAACTGCGATAATATTATTATTATTATATTTTAGCTGCTGTGTTCGAAACAATTGACCTCGTTCAAACCAACACCAACCATACACATGGAGAAAAAAAAGAGTGGGTGGATCAATCAACGTCTATAAATTAAAAATTATTTCACTCAGTCCGCCAATCTGAAGAGTTCTATGAAAATTAAATGAGCTTCATAAAATTTCACCACCATGTTTTAACAACAATCTTATGACTCAACAAGGGAGCAAAGGAGCACTGTACTGTACTCTGTGTGTGTTGAACAAAAGAGAGAGAGAGAGAAAACAGGGGCACGATACTACATACACCACCCTGTGTAATTTTCTAATTGATCAGTATATCTATATACGTGTGTGTCAAAGGAGAGGGGCAATTGAGGAGGAGGTTTATTGACGAGTCTTTTTTTTTTTATATAAAAGACACGCAAGCACAACCAGCAACCATATCACACACCATCAACAGAACAAGAAAAAAATTCACTTTGATTCATATGAGTAATTTAATAAAAAGTTATTGATCCAGTCCCGTCTTTCATGTTACTCTTCTTTTGGTTCCTCAACTTTTGAGTACACACGAAACTTCAGTCTCTTCACACTGTCCCACTCTGTCTCTTTCTCTTCGCTGGTGTTTGTGGATTATTTTTTGAGCGTAGATTGTAAACTCTCAAAAAAATTTCTTCCCTCTTCTTTTATTTGTATCTCTCTCGGGTGTTCAAATGTCTTTATCTTTCGTCACAAATTTTGAAGAGTCAGAACATATCCTTCTGTTACAATTATTTTTTTGAAGAAAAAATACACTGCATGCGGCACTGGATGTGAGTGAGTGTCCGATTGTTTTTTTCAAAACTCTTCTTCTATGTGTACAGTAATGTAGCGAGTGTGTGTTTATCTAGTGTGTGTTTGTGATGATAGGGAATACAACTTCACTGAATGACAAACCAACACTGACTGCATAGGATTCAATCTAGTAATTCATGGAATAGCCTGCCCATTCTCCCCCTTCTCTCTCACTCTCTTATCTCAATGCCTTTACGTTTTTTACCTGTTCTCTCTCTCTCCCTGTGTACCTCACCTATACGCAACACACACACAGCATACATTGAAAAAGGGCTTTACAATTAGTATGACTATCCTCGTCTCTCTCTCTCTCTCTCTCTCTGTATATACATAGAGTCATAACTTGAACGATTTTATACCAGCACACACACAGGTAAGGTGCTGCTGAGGAATTATGTACTTTTTTCTGTACTTGGCTGTACACCCCTTAAAAAAGGATACGATTCTCGTGGAAGGCACTCACTACACACACACACACGCTATTCCCTGTCTACTTAATACACCCACAAAAACTCTCTTCGTCTACATTCAAATTCACCCTCGACCACTTGTGACGGTGTGTGTGTGTGATGGGCTACGTGAGGATACTTGAGAGGTCTCGCAGCTAATCTAATGTAATGTAGATACAGTTAATAATAATAATAATAGTAAAAAACCCATAAGTTTAATTCCGTAGTGCCTACGTAATGAACCCTCCAAGTTCATCAAGTCCACACACACACGGCCCTTCTCAACAATCCTCAAAATTCATGTGGTACCTAGTAAAAATTTAAATGGTTGAAGTCTTCTCGTATATTGGAGCTTCACCTTCTTCTTCCCTACAATTCATTTTGCACACACACTCTCTCTTGTAATATCCAGAACCTTCTCCAGAGTCTACCCTTGTAGCTCCACTTGTTCTACATGTAATTTACCTTTTTTACCATTCTTTCCCTTGATCCCTCTCGCTCTCTGTGTATCTGTGTGTACGTGTGTGTGTGGGTCTGTCTGTGTAAAATAAAAGTAAGGTGAATTATATAAATAAATGAATGAAACCACATCGCGTGCCCTGTAAGCCCTCTTCTTTTGAGGCGACTGCCGCCTCTCTCATATTTTTATTTTATTCCACCGTATTCGACACTCGAGATGAGGATAAGGACCAAAAAGCACGTACTTTATTCCAGGATCACAACTCACACACACACAAACACACGCATCCCAACAATCCCTACAGGCATACACATTATGAGCTACTTGTGTTCCTTACATTATTATTACTTCCAATTCCCCCGTAAGGTCCGATAATGATTGTTGTTGATCTGTTTGTGGAAGTACTCCTCATTCTTATTGAGAAATATTTTATGTGGAGTCGCCGTTGGTCAGTACAACAAAAGATAAAATTCATCCTTTTGTATTGACACATTTTTATCCAGCTAATTTTTTAAAAACAGAAACACATTTTTTACCCATTTTTTACCAAACAGTTTTTTAGTAAATTTGACAAATTTAATTTGTCTACATTGACACAAAAAAGCCTGTTCAACAAAATGAAAAACAGAGAAAGTACATTCACAAAAGCAATGTACATACAGTCAAAGTATGCAGTCGGGGAATTGAACGTAATAAATTTGCTCAAATTAACCAATTACTGGCAACTGTTGATTACAAAAGTTGTAGTTTTCAACAAAAATAAAAATGGCAAGTGTATTGCATGGGCATGTGGGATTATTATGGTTTGGGAAGGGGTATGGCTTGTCTATAACATAAACACACGTTCACAGAGAGAGAGAGAGAGAGGAGGGGGCAATTATATTGACACCGCATTATATTTTCACATTGTATGCCTGTCTGCTCTCAAGTAGTTGTGCACAAAAGGCAGGTTCAATTATGATTGTACATCAAATAATATTTGTCACCTGTGGTTAAATTTTTTTATCCTCCTCTCAACAGAACGAGAGGCAGAGGAGTGGATGCACTAAATTTTAATTCGTTGAGCCCCCTCGTTACAGGGTTCTCTTGTGGTGGCAGTAAAACTATGGTCTCTTTCTTTTTCCTTAAAATATCATCATCATCGACTGCTATTGCTCTACATGTATATCTCGTGTCCTTACACACATGTACATTCCACGATTTTGGTTAATAATTCTCAAAACTGTAGGTTACAAAATTCATTATTTTTCATGTGACATTTTGAATTTACAGTGAGTCAAAATAATTCATTACATCCAAATTTATTTCCTCTACGTAGCCACACTTACCGTATTCATGCTGAGAACTTCCTGGACTCCTGTAAACCTAAATTCCCTCTCTCCCTCATCAAAATACGAGTGGTGGATAAAATCGCCCGGGTACTCTCTGCAGCCTTTCATTGCAAACAATACGGAATGAAAATACTGAGAAAATTGGAAAGAGAAGCTGGTTTTTACTTTACATCCATTTAATAAATGATCAGTGAACATACATGCCAGTGGTCTCTCTCTCTTTCTCTCTGTTCTGTTCGTGTGCCACTTGGGTCAATAGCTGATTACAAATTTATTTTGTCACATTATACATCATTAAAAAGCCCTCATCTTCCACATTCAATTTTTAAATAACAGTGTGTGTGTGTGTGTGAAAAACACTAAGCCATCCAATTAGATTTCACATTTTCGAAGGCCATTTTTCTCTCCTCTCTCTTCATCTCTCTCTCTCTCTGTAGACAAACATTCGCTAATCGCTCCAGTTTTAATTTACAATTTTTTTTAACAAATACACGTCTGGAAAAATTGAACCTTGCAAGTCTGAAGACTGTTAAGGGTACTCATCAGGAGATAATTAATTATTTAATTTGTTCTAAAGTCGTCGTTGTCCAAATATGATTGGGATCAAAAGGATGAAGATACAGTGTCAGTTACTAAAGGGCCAGTTTGGATGGTGATATATGAAAAAGTATTGCGTCAATGACACACACACACACTCTCTTCGATAGGGGATAATTAGCCGAGGGAAGATCAGGACTCCTCCCCCATATAGGAATTCCACAAACACTTACAGGTAGACACATGTCGGGAATAATTAAAATTATTATATCAACTCCTTCCCTGTCATTTATTATTATTACCTAACTCTAAGCTCATGCTCGCACGATAAAAAGTGCTCTGCTTCTCTCTCTCTCTGAATTGGACTCGGAGGGGTAAAGTAGCACCGTCATGCTCGAAATTTCAACACTCAGTCAAGGGCTGATCAAAATTGTGTGAGTTTACTGTACAACACAGTCAATATGTATAGTAGTCTTTTTTATCTGACTGGTTGTAGTGTGAAAGGACATTTTTGGAGAGGTATCAGATGAAGGATATGCTGTCACATGTCCATTTTGATTCATTCTTTTTAACCCTGTGACAAGTCACTTGAAAAATCTATACCAAAATATATTCCAATATATGTTGATATTTAGCAAATGCCTCGTTTGCCAGGCTAAACACACACACACACTCCCTCTAGTCTCTCTCCAGCGTGTGTGTATGTTTTTGTGTTCACTCTGCATAATAATATTATCATTATTACGTATTCCCAATTTGTCTGCAAGCACGTCAACATTAACACTGATTATTTTTTTTGCTGATTTTCTTTTCAAGTTGAATCCTGCTAAACACACACACTCACCCTCACCCTCTCTCTCACGTACACACACAACCAATGAAAATAAAGTTGCAGGAATAGACCTGAAATCATTACTACTAACAGTGAGAGAGAGGATCTCTTGTTAGTAATTATGATACGACAACGACAGGATGATATGACATGTCCTACGTAAAACGGGTATAAAATCTCAGCTCTAATCAGAGGATTTGCTAATAATTTTTTCCCCTACACGACACGACACACACACGGCGATTGTAGTTGTGTGTGTGTTTGACTGTGGTAGTCTTCATACTTTTGTTAGTACATATTTCCCTGAATCTGTTGTTTTGGAATATCATTCCTTGTACATTACAACACATATTTTACACATTAAAGGTTGTAGTTTAATTTATCTACTAACATGATTGAGTTCCTGGAACACTAATTTAATTTTCCTCTAATTATTTCTAGGTCTATTTTCTATATTTATATGACTAATATGTAAGTTTTTAGAGACAGAGTTAATTGCGCAGTCATTTCATATTTCGTAAGAGAGAAAAAATTAAAAATAGTTTTGAACGACTTTGATTGAACATGCACACACGTATATGGGAATAAGATGTGTGTAAATGTGTAATATCTTCTACGAAATTACTGATAACTCAAAACTCCCATTAAAAATGCGTACTCTGATTCCTAGAAATATTTCTTAAAGGTATAGTTTGAAAAAAAGGGAATTTTGAGAATTTTGTCTCGGCTAAACTCTCCCTACACACAACAAGCATTAGGTGTGTGCAATGTCAATCATTGCATTTATGTAATTGCAACAAAGTTTAATTAGTTGAAACTATTTTTGAATCTCTCCCTTTAATTTTTCTTTTTTGTTTTTGTCTCTTTCCACAAAATCAATTTTCATTCGTCGCACATTTAATTTTACACCATGGAAGTTGTTTCTCAAATTAATTAATTCTCACACTCTCAATGTGCAAATCATCTTTTAATTGAATTAGTCCAGACTATTCTTTTATTTTGTGCACACAGAAAAACTAATATTTATTTGTCCATATTTCTCTCTCTCTCTCTTGACTAGCATTAAGTGTTCTCATTTTGAAAATTAAAAAATTCATTCATTATAATGGCTCACGAGTGGGCACTGAAAACAAAAAATAAATGTGCTTTACCTGAGTCAACTCGAAAATATTTCACTACATTTTGCTCCAATACCCACTTATACATAATATATCTACTCTTATTCATCTAGTTCATGAATGAATGTAGAAAGAGGGAGAGGGCGAGGGGAAGAGAGAGAGAGATGTGTGTATGTGTAATATCAAATTTCACGTCTCATAAAAAAGTTGGAGACTCGTGTTCTGTTCCTACTGAGAATCACGCGTTTCGATACATAAAACGCACTTTTATTCCTTTTCATCATCATCATCATACACTCACAATTCACATCACCATTTCACAAAGAGAGGAGAAGTGGAGAATCGACGTTTAGAGAAAATCACCGCTTGTCTCTTTTACTCTTCCCCTCCCTCCTCCTCCTCCTCTTTCTTCCACATTTTGACTGTGTTTTATTCTGTCAAAATTGTCTGGTCTGAGAAAAGGCTGTTGATTCTCCTCCTCATGTTCTACTACTAATCATTATTATCGTCTCACTGAATATCCAACTTGTACCCCTACTCCTCTCTATCCCTCGTATTGTAGTGTGTAGTGATGGTGGTGAGCTCAATAGCGTGTTAATCTCCGGCAAACCTGACTCTTTAACAGACTGGGCGTGGAGCCGGAGAGAGAGAGAGGCACTTTTCAATGAACTTAACCAATTTGTACAATACTAGAAAGAGAGAATGTTTGTGGTGAACCTTATGCTATTTAATAATAATATACTTATACATGTAGTGTATAATGGAGCATCATCATAATTCTCAATTTTCAACTCTCTTTCATCTTGGCAACTCAGGTAACAGAGGGTTTTTAATTTAAAACCTAAAAATTACACTCTCATAAAATATAAAACTGTGAAAAAACTGTGTGAGCTCTCTCTCTCTTTCTGTCTCGAGTAGGAAAAATTGACAAGGGATTTACCACTCGACAAGAAGAAGAAGAAAATTTGAAGAAGTATTTAAATATGTGTTAAATCTTCTTCTCGTCTTCTCACCTTCTTCCATGGTGAGTAGACACAAGTAGTCAAGGGTTCTCATTTTTTCCCTATTAGTGGATTCACAGGAGATTTGGTTACACACAAAAAAATGACATTTGACCCACCTTTATCCAGTTCATACCTATTCTTGGCTAGACTGTAAAACAAGTTTAATGATGTGATATTTAAAAACACAACTTTTAAACTCCTCCATTTAAAATTGTTGATAGTCAATTATTAGAAATTAGCCCATCTATTTTGTAATAAACCAAACATTCCTTCAGAATCCCACAATTTAATGAAAATCTCTTTATCTGCCCAAATTCAAAACTTATTACTTGTAAAACTGTAATGCAATCCTCCATTCAAATTCACTGCATATTTTGCAGACCGTCAAAAATGTGCGTTCATAAGTACACATTATACATTTGCGAGAACTTTATATAAAACTGCATACATAAGTAGTAGACAAAAATAATGGGTAGCCACCGTTCTGGTAGACTGCTACTCCTAAAAGAAGCATTTAAAAAATTTAACATTACCCTTTTTTGACTGATTAGAACAAGTAGACATGAGCATTTATTTAAAAATGGGAGAAGTGGGTCAGGCATGTTGTCTTGTTGTTGTCTTGTTGTTCTGTGTGTGTTGTAGTCAGTCAGCTCAAGTCGATCCGATAATAATCCGGATTTACCATCAGAAATCTCTGGCTGAGTGTGACTGAGGATGAATGCAATGTAGCATTACATGTTGTACATTACCTGTGTACTGCGTATGTTAGATATAGACTGAAGCTCACAGTTTTTCGTGCTCATGTAATGAGCACTTCCGTGTATATTAACTTACGGTATATTAAAATTATACAAGAGTGTGTGTGGAATTATCATGAAAGTGTAGCATTACATATGGGGGTGTAGAGGAGAAGCATTAAATGGTATAAGCTTAAATGGTATTTTTCATAATCTGGCGTAATCTGTGTGTGATCGTTCCCTCTACACAGTGTACTCCCTAGACTCCACACTTTTCATGCCATGTCTGTGAATGTCATGTCGTAATATTCGTCGTGCATTTTGATACTGTAAAGAACTCTATTCGCCCCTCACCCACCACCACCAGAAGAAGAAAAAAAGGCTTCAGTCCTCAAAGTCCCACAAACCAAGAGTCAGGATTTTGTGTGTGGCCCACTCGAATGCAGGTGAGATCCAATTTTTCATGTATTTTTTTCTATGAAAAGAAAAAGAATTTTACATACTGCACTGCACTTCTACTACTAATTCGTTCATGGTACGTACACTAGTCTGAAGGTCATTTTAATCAAAAGTTGTGGAGGGAGATGAAAGCGATTTCTATATATATACCTAGGTACACATATTATGTAGTACAAATGCTTGTTTCTTTAGGTGTGAATTACTCGCGGATTTCTTCAAGATAAGGGATTTAATAACAGCAATTACTTTGATTTAAATAATCTTGCCAAGTCATAAAAAGGTGAATTAAAATGAAATGAAATATAATAAGAACTCCACACTCTAACACAACCATTTTATGATGGCTAGGCTGAGTTTAGTATATAAAAATGTGTAGCATTTATTATTGTGGGAATAAAATCTGTGTGATAATATGTTCCTTTTTTTGGATGACATGAAGGGAAAGAAAGGGAACTCATCACATGGTTAAGAAAAAGAGTGAGTACATACTTTTAATTACTTTTAATTAAATTGGAGTTTGGTTTCTTGTCAGGTGAGTATCTTTTATTGACTAGGTTTGTATTAATTATCAGAAGAAATTATTCAAGTAAGTAGATCATCATCCTTCCTCCTGTAAAAGTTAAAACAAGCACACACACCACGTCATCATATTGTACACAATGAAACACAATTGTGTGTGTGTGGATGGACAGTCACCATGTAAATCATTTTTTATTGGACATTAATATGTAGCTTGAATACTCAAGTATGACTGTATGTAAAAATGGTGATGTGTGTGTTTGTGTCTTCTTCCTCTCGATGATGTGTTAATACTCAATACGTACGTAACGTGTACAGTGTACACACACACACACACACAGAAAAGATTGATGAGGAGACGGTGCTAAAGAGTTTCCGAACGGGCCGTGGGCAAGATCCATAAATTAACCCAAAACTCATAAAGGAAGACAAAGAGAGGAGAGGGGGTTGGGGATGACTTAAGAAAGTGTGTCTCATCCACACACACACACACACAAACTTAAATACACTTGAGTGTTGTTGGCCTACAACCCAATAATACATAATAAGTGTTTACTTGTGTAGTGTATCATACTACACAGGTAAATTTAGTCACCTATTGTCTTTAAGTACATCCATAGTGTCTCTGTGTTTCTCATTGCATCTGTCACTGATTGTTCCCTCAGTAAATTGACACACACCACAGTACTCGACACGTTTCCTTGTGCATACACACTACCGGTTTTTTATGAACGAGAAAGAATACACACACTCATACCTCGTTGAACTCCTCTGGCTTGGTACGAAATATCCGGATAAATAAAAAGTGTAATCCAGGTAAATTTTTTTCCAAATTAAAGAGGTTTTGGTCAAAATTGTAACCTCATATTTTGTTAAAAGTTACTTCAAAATTTTGTACGAATCTGAGAGTTTTGTTTACACTTATTTCTATTAGCTGACAAGATTTTTTGGGAGGGAATCCAGTCGAGGATCCAATCAAATCCTCGCGTCTCTTTCTTTCTCCCCATTCCTCTTAAATGTTTTTTAATCAGACTAAACAAGAGAAGGTTGAGTGCAATGTACAAGAGAAAAAAAACAAGAACGGCTTATACACACAGTAGACACACACACACACATAAATCCACTCGCTTTGTCACTATATAGGTTTGTAAGAGAGGAGGAAGGAGGGAGGAGGAGAAGAAGAAAAGGAAACGTGTTTAAAGTAGGGAAAAAATACGTTCACGAAAAAAAAGAGACTCGTGCTTTGGTAAAACTGGCGTTATGGAAGCGGAAGGCAGCTGAAAACCGTTAGTATTAAACTATTTGGTGTAATGTTACACCACACGTTCTACAGCCTTCAGAGGGTGAGTGTGTGTGTGTGTGTATTGTGTATGCAGGAAAAGATAAAAGGTGCAGTGTAGTGTATGATACATAATAGTAAAGAGGGACTACTGTGCGTGTTTACATTTATATTTGACTTTGTTATTTTCTTTGTAGGGAAAAAAACGTTGGATACACAGTCATAATACAAGATTGAGGAGAAGGAGAGAGAGAAAAAAGAGTTGGATACGATGAGAATAAGGACTCCCTGCCTGACCAGCCATTTCCGCTGTCAATGCACATGCAGAACGAGTATATGAGAGTCGCTGTGGACTCTGAATTAAAGGAGAGAGAGAGAGAGAGGAACTGAGGACTCGTCACCCTCGTCCAAAAGCACGGTTTTCTTTACTCATTACCTTCTGACGAGCTACACGGACTGGGATGATATGATGAAGAAAAGAGGCGGATGGTGTAGTGGTGGAAAAATGTACGGCACACGATCCTTCAACAACACACACACACACTCTGCTCACACACGTACATATAGGAAGGTAGCTGCTGCTGTTTCTGCTGCTGTTTCTGCTGTGTGTGTGACACCCCAAGAATTAGCATTTTCCCACACCTGCATCGTTCCGACCACCTTCCTGTTCATCCAGAAACTCAGGTGTTTTTTTCCTAATCATCAGAGAATGTACGGCGAGTGATCGACTACTCTCTCATCAATATGCAACACAACACACACACACACACTACACAGTCAGGCAGACTTCCATGGGAAGCTTCTTCTTCTACATGTACCATATAAAACGTCCTCAGTGTAAAACTACCGACCGCCACTCTCATTTTATTTTTCTATTAGCTCTCTCTCAACAAACCCCACGTTCTCTCTCTCACACACACACACATCAAGTCCATCAGTCTCTCATCCGCACTTTGCCGTTTACCCCTCCTCCTGTATTATTTTTCTCTGATGTTTTTTTCTCTAATACTCATTTACACAACAACGGACGGAACAGTACTAGTTGAGGAGGTGTAAAAGTGTTTGAGGATTAATAATTGAATCTCGCGTCAAATTTGTGAATGTTTCCATAATGACTTTCTTAGATCCAATTAATTAACTGTAGTTGTTTGTATAGTGTACAGTTATACTGTACACAGTATTAAGTGTTTAATTATAATGGGGACTCATTTTTTTAGTGGCTGTAACTTGACTTCAAAAATATAATGAGCTGACGACGTAAACATGGGAGATACTATTTTTGTCAGGAAATTAGAGCAAGTGTGAAATATGTTGTGAATTTATTGAGTCACACGGCATATAAAAATGACAGAATCACGTGATGATTTCTTACAAAGTATTTAGAAGATTAAAGCGAAGGATTGTTGGATCAACATCAGCTTAACGACTTAACGACCTTATCCCAAACAAATTTTGTTTTGAAACAAATAAATGAACCTGTTGATGTCTTATTGTGTTGTTTTTTTAAAGTGATATTGAGAACACCAGGAAATCTGTGGCTTGTTGTTCATCATCTTCTTGGTTCCTCATTTTCGTGTTTATATTTAAGCAAAGGTGGTAACTGTGGTAAGAAAATTAACGACTTTGTACGTGTGTTTGTGAGGGTAAAGAAATTTACCGAAATTTACCGAAATTTATGAATTTTACATCGATTTTGGATAATCACATGAATAATTTTGTGGATGAGAGTCTACGAACGATTGTACATAGAACTAAGGAAATTAACTTGTGATTTTATTTTATTATATTTTAAAAAAATTTGAAATATCGTAATCTTTTGACGAGTCAACTTTCCCATTGAAATTCCGTATACCAGTTGCCACACAGACTGCCACAACCCACATTTAGTTTGTAGAACCTGGAGAAGTAAACATGTAATGAACCAAGTAAACTTTTTGTTTTGTATTTTCGTAAACTGTGAACTCATTGCCCTATTGACCCTATTAATCCTGAACATCTACTTGACAAGGTAGTTGAAGGTAGAGTCAGAGAGGAGGACGACGACAACACGGGTTGATCCAAAAATTAGAAAATTTGTTTACGAAATCCACCCTTTGCTTTCACCATTGTTCTTCACTGCTCCGCTCCAATCTCTGCTAATGAGATTTTTTTTCAAGGTATCCTGGCGTCGGAATTGACATAAAATTTATCAAAATAGAAATTGTTTTCACTCTTTTGTAAACACACACACCCTCCACCAACACCTTGGAGTAATTAGTAGTAAGTATGATGCAACAGAAAAAAGGAGTTATTAATAAAAACTGATGAACAATTCATAGTAGAGAGTACGAGTAACTGCATAGAAGGAAAAATAGTTGATATAATTTAACTCCTGTCTCTCATAGTTTGTCAATAACAATTAAAGGAGACAAAGAGTCAACATAATAATTTACCAATACAAATTTTTATCTACACCATTTCCCTTCCAACCACAATGCTTTTCTTTTTACTATCATAGAAGAGTAGGAGGAAAAGTAGTATTGGTAGTAAGTAGTATTTTCCTCAATGATGATTGAAATGCAGTTGGATACAAAAGTAGAAAATAGTACATAAATAGTACACTATGCCAAGTCTATTCTTCCCTACATATATACTATACACACTTCATCACAGATAATTGCATTACACACACACAACCAGATCCAGTCACCCGATAAAACGACAGCATTTGCATTGAACAGTTTTTATCTATTCAATGCACAGAGGAAGAGAAGCCCAAGACATGAAAAGAAAGGTTTGGACATCGAAGAGGAGGAAAAGAGAGTGGACTTTGTCAAAAGAAAAAAGGATACGAAGGTGAGATCTCTCACAAAAAACTTCGAATTTTTTTCCCTTCTCTCTTTGACGGCTAATTGGCCTATTGATTCATTGAGTAAATGATGAAATCTGAATAGAGAAGTAATCACAGGGTCTAAAAGGAGCAATTAATGCGTCTCTCTTATGTGGAGAGAGGGATGGAGGGAGAGACTGTAAGTGTGTGGAATCCATAACACTATTACATTTTTCCAATAATGCCATCCCTGCTCTCCGTGTGTGTGTGTGAGCGTGTGTGTTTCTCTCACTCTTTCTCTGGACTGTGGCTGCTGTTGAGGATAATATAAAATATAGAGAGGAGTCTCCTGGAGTGCTGCACGTTGTCCGACTAGTCATGATGCTGCTTCATTTGGCGATCAGAAAGAGAGAGAGAGGGAGAGAGATACTGGCTGGAATTATGTGTTTGTAAGATACACTACCTTTTACCTATATTAGAGAAAGAGAGGAGGAAGAGGAGGAGAAGGAAGCGTTGATGGAGGAGGAGAAGGACTGAATGTGGCCACCAAGATGATCCTATCGAATTGTACATCTTCTTGTAATCTTGGACCTCTCTGGTGTCTCTCCTCACCCCATGAATTATGACCCAAGTACCAAACTCTCATCGGTATTCCACCTGCCTCCATCAACTCAGCTAAACTCTCTCGTCCCCCCTTCTCACAGTCATTTTAAGTCCGTCGATTCAATACTCATCTCTTCACAGAGACAGACAGACAGAGAGAGAGGGTTAAAAGGAGAGAGAGAGGAAAAAAAGCTCACCGTTTCTTCTTCCACTTCCTTCCAAATGGAGAAAGAGAATTTCCCTCTCCACCTTCACACACACACACCCCGCATATATCGTGTAAGTATGTGTGTGTGTATTTCTGGTCAATGTTCAAATCATTCCAAAGGGAACGGAGAAGAAGAGAGAGAGAGGAGTGTTGTTAGTTTCATTAATATATACAGATACACAGTACATAATATTGTTTTTGTATCTGCGGACTCATCCCACCTTTTCTTTTTTCCATTCCATTCAGGCCTACATTTTCTAACGTTGAAACTTCCACGTCGAGTCGCAACTTTACATGCTTCTTTGCATATTGAACGTTATTTATGGTTTAGTTTGTGGAGAGACTAGGAAGACCGGGCAGAATGACACACAATATTCCTCTACACACACAAGGTGTAAGGCACTGTTGGGCGACACACACACACACATGGAAGGACGCGAGGGGAAGATTTTTCTGGAGAGTATGGACACTGTATGTCCATGTGTGACTCTTGTATTCGACAGATAGGTATATAGTCTGAGAGTAAACAAGACAAGTAAAGTTCCATGTCTCTCTTCTCCTTCTCAAAGTGTAGAACAGGGCACTTTTTTGTAATCTTATGATCTGGTCGCATCACGGCTTTCTCTCTCTCTCTTCTCATTTCATTTCCTTAACTTTTTTGGTTTGAAAAATGTACCAAGCCACCTAAACTGACATTTGTGAGATTTTTCCGTAGTTTGTTCAAAATGTTTTTTTCTACTAAACTGTTGTTCTGCAAAAAAAGGACAAGGACAAAAAGTTTGGAAGAAAGATGGGCTCTCGACGAAGGCTTGGTTCTTTTGTCTCCTTCCATTTTTTGAGAAGTTTTAAAAAAGATAATTTGAAAAGATGTTCTGTATCAGTTTAAATATTACTTGTTTTAATTCGACTCACGTGTTTAAGAGCAGTCATCACCTCCACTCACCTGCCGAGTTCAAAGGGTTGTTGAAGGGAGGAGGGATGAGGAACGGAGTTTTTGGTCTGAGAGGCACAGAGAAAAAAAGACCTGTTTTCTCATTTTGTCTAATTCAATTTAGCAAATCTGTTGGTTTATGATACTCTTTATTACTGTTATTAAGCGGAGAGACGGGGATTCATGTATGCATGTGTAAGTATATTAATTTGGTACAGTTTCAAAATGTGTGAAGGATATAAGGTTACAATGAAATTTCAAAAATTAAAATTGGTCTGAATTTAAAACTCCGTTTTGATGGGATGCATTGGCAATACGGATGAGAGATCAAGACTGTTATGCAACATTTTAAAATAGTCTAGCTCTCTCTCTCTCTAACATATGGAAGAAATGATGAGACGACCGGTATTGAAACAATTTCTTTCCATTATTCTCTGCTGGCCCTACAAAGCTGTACCTTATAGAGCCAAAATGATCCACACGTACATACTTTGAGAGATACATACGTCCTTACATGAAAGGTTGAAGAGAGAAATTGTTCGTGAAAAATAGATGGAATCTCAAGATTTTAATTCTCTGTGTATTAATATATTCAATATCCAAGTCAGAGAGAGAGAGAAGAGCGGAGAATGTGCGATAAAATCAATAGACTTGGGAAAACGACTTGAAAATTGATTCATATGTGAATCAATGAATGCATGTCTGTAATTAGGCAAACTTCATGACTCATGAGGCATTGAAAGCAATTAGATCGACTCACCTTCGACCTTTTTCCACTCCACATTCCGCTCAGCCAGGAATTCCCTCTCTCTCTCCGTCTCTCAAATTCTCAAACTTACAGAATAATCACATGTCTATACATGTGTACATCCGTGTGTGTGGAGGATGTCGGTACAAAAAAAGGATATATTAAATATGTGGACTAGTATGCGTGGTTTATCATCCCCCTCTGTCTGACTACCATCCATTTTTAGCTACTAACTGTATCAGCAATTACATTCTCATGATATGCATTCTATTTTGCAAGGACTATCTTCATATTTTAGTCTTATTAAAACCTAAATAGTTCACAACCACTAAATATAAAGTCTACCACCAAATATAAAGCTTTTGAATGGAACTCCTGCACACAGCAATCAAGACTAGCGACAGTAACAGTTTTTAGTACTTTAATTGACACCACAAATTTTCTATTGTAGTTTCCTTTAAATGCAATTTATTTTCGCATAATCAAGTGGACAAAGAGAAGAGAAGGGGGGACTGCTTGAGTAAAACTAATGTTCCATCCACTGCTAAGCTTGACTTGACCCTTTTTTTACTTTCATCCACCCGATTAGTATAACTTTTCACACATTAGTCAAGCAGGATTTGTTATGTAATTAATGAGGAGTGGAGGAGATAAACGGAGAAATGGAAAATAAATAAATTAGAAGCCATGCCGTTGTGGCTCCTGGTACCCTCTATCTCCTTACACACACACACACAACCAAGAAGTGTGTATATCTACACAGATACTGTATTTGTAGAAAACGTGCGGCAAGAAAGAAAGAATTGAAAAAAGGCTGATGGAAAGAGTGGTACAACACACACAGACACACATGACCAGTACCTCAAGACTCTCTGCTAGTTAATATCTATCTAAATGATAAAGAACACTACTACTACGATGTACGATTCCAGCATCTGCTTCCAAATGCAAGTAGTCATGTCAGGCTGAGACTTTCCTTCGTTGAATCCATAATGTTTGTGGCCCAACGACCACAACCACAAAAAGAAGAAGTGGAGTTTAAAGGGCCGATGAGGAGAGCCGATACAGTGACCTGCTTCCTCACCGCTGGCTTCAGCTACTACTAAATACTGACTGAAGAGTAATAATAATAATTTTTGACCACACCTACATCTCTCCTTCTCTGCGTATGTAAATGAGTCCCACCATCCATACATTTAAAGGCGAAGAACATTTTATTCACTGCTACTGAAGTCCTCATTAGATAACGTCTTCAATACACATACATGTATGTAGTGTGTGTGTGTGTAGTTGTATACCTTTTTGTCGCTCCGTACCTTATGAGCAGATGCTAACTCACCATGCATTCTCCAATGCAGGCGATAGACAGAGAAGAGAGAGCCAAAAGTCCAAAATTAAACACACACTCACACTCACAGCAACAGCAACGAATATGAAAGGAACCTTTCCTTATGACAATTTTTTTGCAGGACAATCCCAATTTGACACTTTATAGTTGCAGAGTTCACACACACAACGACTATCAGGCTAAGATGATCCTCCTTAAGTCTAAATTTGTCAACTTTTTGTTGTTCTACAAGTTGTGGACGTGAATGGACTTTCTCTCACTATTTAAGGGAAAATTTTCTAACCGTCTGTGACCTTTTAAGTATAATCCTATAATAATTGTAAGTCACAATTTTGGACTAATTCCTTGGGATTTTGTCTGGAAAAAGCTGATCAAAAATATGGCCAAAATCCACAAGTTTGTGAGTGTATTAAGTTGATATGTAGACACTTGTTGGATACTTTTAAAAGCAGAGGTCGAACTTTTTCAAAACCTGCCGTGAACTCTCAAGACTTGAAGCACCTTGAGTCCCTCCTTCTTGAAAGGAGGAACAAATACGAAGTATATGTGTATTGTAAAATGTGTACACACACACACGTGTGTGTGTGTGTAAGGGTTTGACAAGGCTTGCCTAACTAACTGAAGGTATCCATCATTTATTACATGATTGGCATTAGCTGTATGGCAGGAGACAGATACAGCATCTTGATGAATTCATCTTTAACTCATTGAAACCCTTGTCCATCGTCCGTTGCGAGGAGGAGGAAGTGGAGGTATCCCTCGACTCTCAGTTGATGCCGTGAATTCCATTCTAGCTCAAGACTCTCAAAGACTCCCAAATTTTCCCCTCTCTTTCTCTCCCTCTCTCTATTTATTTAATTGAGAAATCCTTTCATAATTTTCTAGTCTTGTATTAGTGACACGAAGCATTTCAAAAATGTTTTTACACATGAAATTAGCTAATTAATTATTTCGTTAGTACACGCCAAGGGAGAGAGAGATAGAGAAGAGAGGGAGAGAGAAGTAATTAGATTTTTGACAAATCAAAAATAGTCATTAGAATGGTAATACTTTGTCATATTTTTTCAATTGGTTAAATTACAATTTTGAGAGATGAACCATGAGGATGACCCTTTACAAAATTAACACAACAAATGAGATGGTACAGTTTATTATCATTTATAAGAAGTTGAGGGCCATCTTCCTTTGAAATGTTAATACCTCTACACTCCTATATTTTTATACTATACTTGAAAGATGAAGGATAGACCCTCACTACAAACACACACACACACACACACACACACACGAAAGAGGGATATTCATGAGATGAGAAATGTTGACAACTTGAAGGATCGCCTTACCCATATTTTCTTGGGGTTGAGTAATGAGTGCCATTTTTTACACTGTTGATACTTTTGGATTAACTAACCATGAAATGTGTGTGGAAAATGTGTCCAAGTTGTCTCTCTTTTACATATAAATAATTAAAATATACTATATTTACCCTCTTCTGTTTTACTATTCATCAACACTCCTCTTTCTATCTGTCTGACAAATCTTCTAACAGTCAAAAGTACTTACATGTCCAGTTTTTACAGTCGCAGTTTTTTACTCAATTCCCTCCTCCCAGTCCGATTTTTTTTATAAAAAGTCTCCATCCTCATCCTAGCTTTTGCCAAATCAAGCCGTCCTTACGAAACCCAGAAAAAATGTACAACATGATAAATATGGACTGATTAAAAAAGTAGACATCCTACAAGGACTTTAATACATACAAATAGAAGTATAAGTTGTATAATAGTGGAACAAAATTCAAAATTTCTACTTGTCATCTCCGTCTAAGGTTAAAAAAAATTTATGTTGTACTTCACCACCATCAACTTTTGACACTAATTATCTGTACCCCCTTCATTCCGTCCAGTCTTTATTTGACATTGAATTAAACCTTCTCCGATTTCTTTGCCGATTATACATGTTAGATGGTCAGTGTGTGTGTGGAAAAAATTGGGGACTGATTGAAGACTCCCCATCGAGACAAAAATACAAGATTAGATTCCGTGTACAATTATAATATTAAATGGAGCACACGCACAAACACGCAGACAAGGGTGAAAAAAATTGACAAAATTATTATATACATTAATTTTCAATAGCACACAGCAACTATGTGTACTCTCTCTCTCTCTCTCTGTTTAATCTTTGGTCTAGTCTCTCTCTCTATCTTTCTCTTGAGGGTTACTGAACAGCAGTACAATATAAATGAAAATATTGCATCAGTATGCAAATGGCCAGAAGACATGAATCTGTACACAGTGTACAGTGTGTGTGTGTGTGTGGAAGCGGACAGGGGTAAAGAGAGGGAGAGGAGAAATTCCGATACACATACATTACAAGTTAGATGGATACGAAGATGATTGATTTGATTGAGAAGGCGATGACGATGACGATCAAATCGAGGTTATACCTTTAAATACTCAATGGAAATATTCATGGTGAAATGGTATGAAAAAAAACATAGATTTCATTTGTGAGTCGAAACTGTTGTTGTTCTCAAAAGGATGCCCTGTACTTGGAGAGCTAATAGTTTAATCTGTATGTAAAATAAAATTGTATGTTAGTCCCAGACCAAAACTTGATACGTAGTGAGAATGAGAAAGCATTTATAGGATGGAACAGCCGTTTAAAAATATAGTTAGGCCATGTATTGTACTTTGTACTAGCTATGCTCAATATCTGACGGTGTCTCAACGTCTCTCTCTATATTATATTCAATAAATCGAGACTGAATCACACACATAAATACTAGTCAAGTAATGTTCAACCAACTATTTAGTAGAGAGAAATTGCAGATATATGCATCATCATCTTGTAAGTAAGTGGCTTGACTGCTATTTCCTTCTGTTCAAAAATTAAAGGAGGTCTTATCTACACACACACACACACACACAAGTACAAGTTTTGTGACCATGATTTGGAAAACCCGGAGTCAAGGAAAGTGAATCAAAGATGACATTGTGTAAAATATTTTAACTGTAATAATTATTTTAAAAACAAAGCTAAATTATAATTGCACAGAAATGCACACACACACACATCAACGTACTTGATAATTAGTGTGTAATCATCCTGGTACTTAACTGTGTGTGTGCCTTGGAGTTATCGAATTGGGGCAATATTTAACATCTTTCCATTCCACGGAGGTAGCCCCTCTTCTCCTGGGAGAGATAGCAAGTGTTGTGTATTAATATTAATAATGGGTATTTAAATGATGTACAACAACACGATGCAATGCGATGCGATGAGAGTATAAAAAGATGGAATGCTGCCTCCCTTCCACGGCACTCTTTTTTATACTTTGTGTGGCTTACACGTTGATATGAATGTGTCTGAAAATGATATTTTTTCCACGGGCAGGCACACACACACAACTGAGTACTATTATTATTGGTTTGGCATGTCATGAGTTGCTGTGTCATGAGGGTCACCTGTTTGTTGCCCCCCTGTTGGACTTCTCATATTGCATGGCTCAGCAGTGGATTTTTTCCAGTCATCCTTTTTGCATAACGATGCCCTCCAGCTTTTCACATTACAAAACCATCAAACTCTCCGTCATGTCATGATTCACTATCACACCGAACGAACGCCTTGTCCTTTAAATCCTGTGAGTGCGTACTTACAAACACACACACACACAGGCAGGGTCTATGTAACACTTTAATCATCATCATACATCACACAGACACACAGTACACATCACATCACCAATCAGAAAGAGAGAGAGAGAGAGAGACTGGTTTGAAAAAAGTCAAAGTCTATTAATACAATTTCTTTTTATCCATCAAAAATCCGAAGGAGACTCATAAATCTCAGCGTTTGTCAGAATAATCAAAACTGTCATTATCCTTGTCAAAAATATTTTCAAAATTTGTTTAAATCGAAATTCTTAACATGGATTTAAAGTAGTACGAGTGCCCATCTTAATCTTATTACAGTTTTTATTTTTAGGCTTTACATTTAAGTGTCCAGTCACATCCGCTTGGAAATTTTTTTTTTGATATAAAAGACTACAACTAAAAACGTCTATAAAAATATTAATGCCAATTTTAATTATCCCCCCTTTTTAATAAGTCTTGATCAGTTAAAAAAATAGGTATATTCCCAATTTTATTCGTAGCCTACGAGTTTAACTTTGTAGCAGTTAAGTAGACAAAGTTTACATTTGGTGGGAGTAATGGTCTGCTCAACTACACCATTAACTGAGTATAACGATGATCGTTACCCTTTTTAGAGAGAAAAATTAAAAATTTTATGCGTTCATGCTTAACTGAGCTCATATGGAAAAGATTTTTATTATTATTCCTAATAAATGTTATGATAGTAATTAAACAGGGACCGGTTAGCAACTAACATTGTCGTGATATGATTCGTCATTTTCTCCTTCTTCTGCTATGACGAGAGAGAGAGTCTAACAAAATTATGAAAAATAACATTTAAATATGCTATAGGGGCTAAACTTCACAAAGATACGACTAATGACAAGCTGCATAGTCATAAAATGAGTCGAGTTGTAAACAAAAAATGAGGCTCGTGTCCATTAATAACCTTTATTATTGACTATCAAAAGAATAAATAATGATGGCCGTCTTGAAACAAAACACTCTCAACTTGGCTCTTCTCCAAGTTATGACAAACTGAGTCAGTCACCATTTTAATATGAAAACATTATCATAAATATGGTATCATGGAAATTAGGACTTTTGTGAAGGGTTAGCAACAAGGGAACTTCTCAGTCGATCACGCACTCACATTGTGAACATCGTAAATCTTAACGTATTAAGACTCCATTTGTATAACTTTTTTTTTCGAAATGTTGTGACTAAAACTCCCGACTGCAAATGGATGGACATATGTGTCCATGAGTGTCCTTTGGACTCCATTAAAAGTTAAACCGTAATTTTAACTAACAGGACATGTCATCTTATTAGTCATTCTGTAGAAAATTATTATGTAGTCATGATTCATTCACATTTATTTGATCATTCCCTAGGCTGCGATGGTCAGATGAGGATTTAAATGGAATTTTGAGGAATTTTGTGGAAAACCGACCATACAAATTTAATGAAGAAGGAATGTGAAACTGTTTTTGTTGTCATTCCAGACTTGTTTCTTTATGTATTGTAGTGTTAGATTTGGTTTCATAGTACATAGAATACCGTACGTGAGATAGAAACATCCAGAGAAAATCCACACTCACGATCTTTTTCATTCAACAGCGGAAAGAATTTTTTAGTTTTAATTGATCGATCAATTCTGGCACGAATCTTTCTCCCTCTCTCTCTTCTTTAATTCTTGGCTGACAAGGAAAGGAACGTCTAAATTATTTTCTCAACTCTCCAACTTGAGCATACATTAAATAAAGAAACTCATGTTTATATTACAGAAAAGATAGACAAAGTTACCCCAGCGCAGACTGTTGAAAAACTTAAAAATAAAATGCATTCATGGAGCTAACTACTGTAGAAGATATGAGGTGTAGTGTACATACTAATGCGTATGTCTAATGTAAATAGAATGTAATATTACTGTTATTTTATAACGATGAGTAAGTATACTATTGTATAGGATGGGCAGAACAATCTTTCTCTTTTTTTGTATTGTACAAATCGGTGGAAATTCTTTCGGTTATGCACAGGCATAGTCTGACTTCCTCTCTCCTTTGTATTTCCTTCAAGTTGTGAGGGACTGAGGAGGATGAGGTGCTGTAGTGAAAATGCATTATACCATCAAGTCGTGCTTTACAAAAGTTTTAGAATTCTTCAAATGAAAGGTATAGGCACAAACACACACACACCAACGCAGCACACGAACCATGTCAGTTTTGGGCTAAAATCCAACACAAAACTACACTGTCTCTTTCAAATTAATTCGGATAATTGAGATTTAATGACTGGCACACAAGCTGCCATAAATACGCTATCAAAAAAACTGAATTTTAATACTGTGATTTTTAAATATTCTTGACATTTCCCTGAGACCTAATTGTTTAACTTTGACGGAGTAATTTTTTTTGGACAGGAAAACATGTAAGACTAGAACCCAACTTTCTTTTTTTTGGTTTTGTAGGTCGGACGTATTATTTACATGTGTAAAAAAGAGCTGTTGAAACATTCCCCCATCTCATCTTCATAAATAATTTGATATTACTGACGAGGAGAAAGGGGCAAAGAGTTTAAGAATGGAACTGAGGTGAGAGAGAGAGGGACGGTATGGAAAATAATAATAATTCAATTTTCCGTTTCTTTTAGTCTGACATTTGCGGCTTCATATAACACACTCAGTCAAAGTAGGTACAGTATGTAAGAGATGTGAAGTGTACCCAAAGTCAGGAAGAAATAAAAGATTCATCAATTGACCGCCTGCCTCCTCCTGTAAATGATGATGGTCTTCCCACCTCTGACAGATTGTCACTTGTCAGAAGAGAGGAGGCCCTTTTTTATCCCACTTACCACACGAGCTCAGCCACAAGCCATGACCACCATCTCTACCCTTTTCCACAACAACAACAACACACACACACTCTCTCCCTCTCTCTTCTTACAATCGTATGACATATGGAAAGGGACTGTACATGGAACGTGAATTCTCAGGTAAATAATCATACTTTACAGCATCCTCCCGTTCAATGTTCAACCATCATCATCATGCCCAACTATAAATATGATGAATTATGAATTATTACATCGACCAGGTATGTCTGCCTCTGAATGCACACATTTTCATTCATTGAAGACACACACATGCATTATACCCTCCAATATTTTGTTGAAGATGATGAAAGAGGAATGTACCGGATTTTTCAAAATCAATTTTATTTTTTTGTGTAAAAGAAACAAAACGTGTCCATATGAATTACAAATATTTGTCCAAGTGGAATATAAAGATGGCTGTCTAGCAAAATAATATATTCTCGATTGTGGGGAAGGTAGAGACCTCCAAAAATAGTCTTTTCTGAATGGACTTGATGAGAGGACTAGAAACAAAGGTTCAAAAAGGGAGAGAGAGGATTTTCCAAGTTTTTTCGGGGACAGAGCAGAGATGAATGTTGACTCCGTTTTAGGTCTCAGGGTACATTTGTCAAGGAAGTTTGGCTTGTTGAAGAAGACGAAGAGGAGAAGAGGGAGATCAAGTGAGTTCCGTGACTGAGATGTGAGATAGTGTCTACTTTCCACGTGGGCGGAACCGTCGTTTGAAGCTTCTGTCAAGGATCTGATCCAGAGTGGACAGGGAGATTAATCGTACCTAACTTTTCTCGCTCTCTCTCTCTAACCATCTTTTTTTCAAGTGTGTATACTTGACTCAGACACACACACACGGAGAAGTTAGACTGGGGGTCAATATCATGTAGAAACATTTTTCAAGTGTACTCTTTCCCCACCGTGTGTGTACATATCCCCATCGTAAACACACACACACAACAATCTCTTAATATAAACTTAAACTTTGGACGATCTCAAAGATTATTGAAAAACTTTTATAAACATGATGGAAGCAATTCATCCTCGTAACTTATGTGATGTTAATACATTTACCTAAGTATTCCAACCCTGAAAGGGTGAACCTATTGATCTGTAATAGGTATAGGTATGATGTGTAGACAGCGCACACGTCACAGTCTAAAAGAATGGTTACGTATGTTACTTGATCATTTTTTTCTACTTGGAAAAATCCTACAAGAAGAAGAGAAGGATCATGAATTAGGATAGTATTGCATGACAAGGGCTCATCATGAAATTGAAAATTTGAAAAAAGCCAGGCCAGACAGAAGCTTTTTCAACTTCCAGGCACGATATTCTTCCTTTTCTTCACAGCCAGCGCACAGTGGTTGACGGGGAATGAATTCCCACATATCAAGATCAAAAATCCTACCGGATGTCAGTCAGTCAAGGCAAACATTTTCTACTGGATTTTTCCATTTTGAAAACACACACACACTTTTCCGAATTAACTAAGAGTAAAATTGGGAGTACATGCAATGTTCATAGTTCATTGTAAATCCTTTTATCCTAATCTGCCCCGTCCTAATGTAATTTTACGGTCGTAACAAATAAAATAGTAATTTTCAAATTAACTCCGTTCTGTTCTTTGATCCTTAACACACAAACACACAAGTATAGGTATTAATGAATTAATAATTATAGCAAAAGATCACAATGGCATTTTACTTCATCTCAGTGGAAGCCCTTAGCTCCCTTCGTTTGAAATCTTTTTGCAGGATATCAAGTATCATCTCCTCACAGTGGAGAGAAGACTCTACTGTAATGTTAAATAGTACAGTATAGGATGGCATGTGGAGGACTAATTGCCTTCCAAATTGATACTGAGACTATTATTACAAATTACAATGATGAGGTTTTTCTCATCAGATATCAGATCAACGGTAACAGCAGTCAATATATTTTGCCGGCATTGATCCTTTGTAGTTGGAGAGATTGGAGAGAGGGATAGAAAAAGATCATGGGTAAATGAAGAGGAAAGAAAGAAGGACTGAATCATTCACAGTCTTGAATGGTGAGGGGCCCATCATAATAATAATAATAATATTACATGATCGGTCTCTGATGAAAAAGAACTTAATGAAACTAATTGATAGACTATTGAGGCTTATTTAGTATGTATCAGGAGGATGGGATTAAAAGTGTGAATGAGATGTTAGCCCAAGGCCCTTCACAATTTTTATATCCTACATACACACAACAATAATATACATCTCTCTCTCTCAATGTGTGTCTCTGTATTTTTATTGTTACATGCCGAAGCACGCTCTCTCTCTCTTAAATAAGTAATAATATGTCTATAGATTGGTTTTAAAAACTTACACGTGTGTCTGTGAGTGTGTATCAAAGGCTGACTGGATCTTTCATCTTCTTTCGGCTCTTCCGATCCGACTCGTATCTTCAATCTTTATTTTTTTGAGCTGCACAAGAGAGCCGTCAAAAATAGTTGCTGTAGGCTGCATCTCGGAAACTTTTTCTCTTCCTCCTCCTCCTCCTTCTTGAAGAGGAAAAGAGGGAGACAGAGGCAAAGAGCCGCTAATAGGCATGATATTTTTTGAAGCACAATACACACACACGTTTAAGTAATGTGTATATCAATACACACTATATTTAGTGTATATTGATGTGGAACAAACTATGGAGACCAAATAGATGAGGATTTAATTGTGTGATGTATTTTCACTAGGGATAACTAAGAATGATGAATTTGGACGATCGAGCCCACCTGCCAAATTATTTGTGAGAGATTGTCATTTAATCAACAAATGAACGAAAACCGCAGTCTAATCTTCTCACCCCAACTTTCCTTCAACTGCAGTTTGATATCAATTCCTCTCTTTCCTGGAAAATATTTAACAACCCATTATGTACCAGATTTGTTTGTATGTTCCATGCACACTCATTCTGGGAAATTTTCACTCACGTTTGCCAATTCTTGATGAATTGACAACTCACGATATGCCATATATGCTTGTCAAAAATACATAGCTAGGAAAAAATACAAGTATTTTTTCATTACAAGTATTTTTTCATTACAAGTTTGTAATGAAGTTGAGAGTGTAGAGTTCATGATAGAGTACAAAGAAACTAAATTGTAAATGTAAGTGTGATCATTGGATATAAAATTGAAATGGAAATTGTCCATATAAATTTAATTACTGAGTAAAAATTGAGGAGAGGAAAATGACATGTGAGGACAGGCTAGTGACTCATTTAATCATTTTTGCAATTTTACTGGAACAGTCCATTGGAATTCGTAAGGCAACACTTTTTTTTCCTAACTGTTTAAATTAAATTAGCCAGTGAGAATATTTTTTTCTGTCTGAAATTGTGATTTTTTATTTCTACTAAGGAAATCTGAAGTGTCATGGACGGAAGGATCATGCCTGTATAACAGGATTGATTAAATATTGTGAGACTGGGTCCAAACATGTCGAATTAATTCGAGGTGAATTTAAAATTACGTATCTGTCTCACTTCTACATTTTATAATTACAATAATAATTGGAGATGTTTTTGTTTTGTATTAAAAGGTGTTTGCAGCAAAGATTGTCTCGAGACATTTTGTTTTGAGTCTGACAAGAAGGAAAAATCCTGGATGTGTTGTAATTGGTTTTATGCCCGTTGTCGTCGGAATGAATTTTTTGTGTGTCAAGTCATGACACTCAAATATTGTTCTACTCAGGTCGTAGCAAAATTACTTTGTCCAGAAAAATGTCAAATTTGTCACAAAATATTTTGATGGTCCCAATCAATCAATTGAATTGTCTGTAAATCCTTTCATTAAAATATTTTTTGACTGTGAATATTTCCATCATTGTAATTTAGTTTGTTTGTAATTGACTAATAAACGAAGTATGATTATTTGAAAATTACGTATTGAGTGTGTATGGAGGATGCACATATTCCATTCACCTTCTTGACCTGATCCTGGAGGATCCCAGTTAACAAGGTAAAGTTAATTATAAAATTAATAGTATATGTATTCGGATCTTGAATTATTCATGAATCCTAAGTGAATTGGCACAAGAAAACGTTCAATTTGAGTTGGGCAAAGTGGTGGATTATGAATTCAGAGAAATGAGAAAGGTGAATGCATCCTAAATACAACAATAATGTGTGTGTGTGTGGTAAAGGGGGAGGGTAAAAGTGTAAAAGTGTGTGTGTATGAATTATGTGTGTTACAAGTTTATACACTAATGAAAGGATGTTGCCATGAGGTGGTTTACTTAATTTCATGCTCATCTCGGATGACTGGAGTCTTTCGAAAGGAAGGAAAAGGTAAACTCACATACAGACACATACAAGAAAATACAAAGAAAAGTTGTAACTTACACACAAAACGTTCCATATAGATAAACAAAGAAAGGGGTAAAGTGACTACACACACATGATGCGATGTGTGTGTAGTGTGTGTAGTATTTGGAAGTTGGGATAACATTAAAAGAATGTAAAAGCCATGACAAATGCAAGTCTAAGGATAGAAAAGGTGGTAAATCACTCGGGACGGAGGTAGAAGCTGTCAGAATTTCAGAAGTGTTGTTGGTCGGCGGTAGACAGAGGAGACTCAACCAGGGATGTTGAATATAAAGTCATGTTTTCTCTTACGTGTGTCTCTATAATATGTGGAATAGTACAGAGAGAGAGTGGGACAC
The DNA here is from genome assembly GCA_009870185.1 of Pygmarrhopalites habei. Lineage (NCBI taxonomy): Eukaryota > Metazoa > Arthropoda > Collembola > Symphypleona > Arrhopalitidae > Pygmarrhopalites > Pygmarrhopalites habei. The sequence goes on along the minus strand of WJFB01000805.1, from coordinate 505 downwards.
ACAAATACTTGATAGTGTTTTAGTCTCTGCCTACAGGGAGAAGAGAGTATAAATTGAATTGATCCAGTGTGAGATTCGGAAGGGAGAAACGAGTTTTCATCGAGTGTCCAGAGTTGCCCAACAAGTTGGTTGATCTAAATGGTTGTTTGACTGTCAAGAACACATGAGAAACTCGTACATTTCCCACAAATTATTCCTCTCTCTGCTTCTGCTTGCTTCCCGTCTCCTCCACCTCATCATCCTCTTTATCCAGCCAACCTCCTCCTATAACTCTTCTTCTTTGAAAGAATTTCGGCTGGAGCGTGCCATCCATCCTTCTGTCGTATGACGACAGAGATTATCTATGATTTTATCATCATTGTTTAATTAAATTAATTTGATTTGTCAGATCTCATTTGAAAAATGAAATGAAATTTGTGCAGACCTTTTCAGTATTTTTTTGAAGTCAGTAGAGTCAACACCTCCCTCCCCTTTTGAGTACACCGTATTGACAAGACCCAATTTA